>JASDQU010503991.1:36170-47499 GCA_032191745.1 Picea mariana
GGGGGGGGGGGGTCCTGACTAACTCTTATGACACTGGAATTTACACACTCCCTATCTTAGACTCCAATATTTGTTTTAAATGGCCTTGAAGAGTTTCCTCTTCACGCCTATTTCTAGGCCCTAAAATCCTAGACTAGTTGGTGCACCCTACAAACATAAAGTCTAATCGATTTTAAGTTAAGCACTGATTTTATGGGCTTGATTTACTCAAAGGATATGAATGTGCAACTTATGTTGTTTCAGACTCTTTCAAAAAAGGAAACTTATAAGAACATTGGCAAAGAAGTATTTACACTAATTCCACAAATAAAAAAGAGTTTCAAGCAAAAAGAATGAACAATCCTTCAAACCTAAAGATGCAATTTTTTCTCCTTTCCATGCAAAATGCACAATGCAACTTTCAAGTGAAATAAAAGAGAAAATGAAAGGATTTTCTTTCTTATTTTTATTTTGAATTTCTTTCAAGATGAGAAGAAAACACAACCCTATGCTAATTTTTTTTCTTTTTCAAATAACAATGAAAATAAAATGCAAAGAAAGAAAGAGATCTAAACAACTAGGATTTTTTTTTTCTCCCAATCAAAGAAGAACTAACAAAAGATGATAAAAGAAACAGCAGAATACACGATTCATAGCCCCCGGGCCATGAGGGGGATTTGTTTTTCAAAATGAAACTCTTTTTTCTTAAAAATTCAAGCTAAAAATAAGCCAAAAAATCTAGGAAACACAAAGAGACAAGAGGATTTATTTTTTGTTTTGTTTTGTTTTTTCAAAGAAAAGACATGATAAAAAGAGAAAAGAACCCAATATTGACTTAGATCCTAGTCCAAATGCGTAAATGCAGGGACTCAAAATAAACCAAAGGAGGATCTAAAACTTGAAAGTTCACTCTAAACCTCTAGGGAAAGAAAAAGAAAACCAAGAAAGAAGTTGAAACAAAACCTTTAACCCATGTTAAAACCACTAATAGAGACTATGTAAAGACCAAGAAAGGCATGAGAAACCCAAGGATTCTAGAATGAAAGAGATATAAATCTCTTTTTAAAAAAACCCTTTCAAGACAAAGAGACATGGGTTGTATATTGTGCATAGCCCGTATATATGTGGGTTGAGCCAAAGCAGAGCGCATACACTTATGAGAAAATTCAAAAATAAAAGATTGGGAACTAGCTAGGCAATGAAAACTGGTAGACACATAGAAAGGTGACCAGTGGCTCTAAAAATACTCAGTAAAACTTGATAAAAACTCAAAAGGAAATAAAGAAACCAATAAAAACCAAAAACCTCCCTATAAAACCCTATAGAGACTCCCCAGTGGAGTCACCAATTATTCTAGCGGGGAAAATCCCCCTATTACTATACGAGGGTCAAAGTACAAGTAGAGAAAAGATCTCCATTAAAAGATAGTCCTAGTTCTAGGATACCCCAAAAAATCTAAACTCAAAATACAAGAGAAGGAAAAGAGCATGTACCTTATGTCTTATCATCTGATGTAGACTTTCTTCACCTTTGTAGTTTCTTGGATTGTCAATCTCCTCCCAAAGTTGACCTGCAAGCAACTTGAGAAACACAAAGCTAAAATATATACTATATATACTTATCCATGTTAGTGTTCAAATATAAATTTAGATTCATAAATCAAATGAAAGAAAATAAACACAACATTTGGGACAGAAAAAGGACTCGTTTATTCAGATGTGAATATTATAATGATTACAACCTTCTTGATCAGCTAAGCACTCTGCGAACCTGGTCTGGGATCCTCTTACTATTGATCCAAGTGCATCATTCCCATAGTACCTCTCACAATCAACTGATCTCCTTGGGAAATATGGAAGGGATTGTATAGGGAGAAGGATGGAGGGGAAATGCTAAGACAAAATCTCAGGAAGGGTTGCAAGGCTTGGATTGATAGGGAAAGGGATTTTGGCAGAGTTTCTCTATTCTAATGCCTGATTATGAAATGAGACCCCAATAGCTCCTTTCATATGATAAAAATATAGTTGATTTGTTTGGGGACAATCTACAAGGGGTAAAATGGTCGAGAAACCGACTATAGCCCGTAAAATCTATCGAATTCCTTACAACTTTTTATTTTTTTGCAACTTTTAGAAGTAAACGTGGGTTGTTTAGTATGCAGCTAGCATATGTACACATGATGTCTAGTATGAAGATATCATATGTACATGGGAAGTAGTGCAACAGGACACATACATGCTCCAAAAAATGGTTTTTTAAAGAGAGTTCCTAAGTAGTAATTTGGCAAATTGTGCAAGTAGAAAGGCCAATGCCATGTATGCATAGGTAAGGAATTTTAGGGCTATAACAATACCCATAGTGATAGTTCTGCATGTAGATAAATGTTGAAGCATATAGCCCAAGTAACATTTTTGAAGACAAACTATTTTAACTTAAATAGGTTATAAGATAAAAGTTGGCCAAGTGCAGTGCCCATGTTTCTCTTGTAGCGGGGTTGAATTTGTGTCTATATCTTCAGAGGGAAAACATTTTCTATTRTTATAGTGAAGGTGTTATTCGATATCAATTCCTTGTTTTGTTATATATATATTTTAAAACACTTACATTGCGTTTTTCTTCTGACTCCCCATCATCTCACTCCYGACGATTAAAAACGTGGCCAATATAGATACTTCGTCGATGAATAGTTTCTAGATCCTCTCACTCCCAACGATTAAAAACTTGGTCGATATAAAAAATTCATCGATGAATATTTTCTAGGTCTTATGACTTCCGAAACCCCAAAACGTGGCTGATATAGAAACATATTTGATTAATGGTTTCTAGGTCGTTTGGCTATCAATGAATGAAATGCCAATGAATAGTTTCTATTTCGTCTGAATTCTAATGACTTAAACGTCGGAATTGGATGATAATTTTCACCATTGTATAATTGGGCCTTCAATGACATGTGTCCCTCATAGATGTCAGAAGTGACAGGACTGGAATTCCATCAGAAGTGAGAAGGTACCAAAATTGACGTTTGGAGGGGCCAAGTTTTGTCAGTATCCAGACAACATTACGTCGTTATTACATCAAAATTATCGTTGGAAAATGACCCAAATTTACTAGTGTTCATGTACAAAGGATCATAAATTTTATTCATCTATCAAGATACAACAATTGTAAAGAATGTTGTAGGTAAGTAAAACCAGCAAAAAAACACCTTGGAAGATTGTTTTGTTTTTAAAAAATTGAGACCCACTTTGTGTTGAAAAGTCAATAAGAAATGTGTGTCTAATTTATTTTTCCCTTAAATAAATTGGACAATACATATTAATCTATTATCTCATAATCACTTGAAATAGTTAACTGAAGTGGAAAATCAGTTAGTTATAGGAAATTCGAGTTCAAAGGTTGACTGGTGGGACATGCAAGTCGAATTAGTTGTAACTGAGTGATTCGAAGTTGTAACAAAGTTATATGTGTAGTTATGTGAGTTGTAAAGTAGTTTAACTCAGTTAAGTGAGTTAATATTAGTTGTACTAGTTGTAACTGAACTTACACTAGTGAGAGATAAGTGAATTAATTATTAATTAATTCACAATCAGTGGTCTCACATGCAACTGAAGATTTACCCTTGTTAACTACATGCATGTCAGATCCAGTGGAGTCCCAGTTGAGATAACAGGTGAAAGGGACAGTTTGACTATCAATTGTGACTTAAGTGGGTACACTCATGTAACCACACACACATCGGATGTTCCCATGGGGAATGTGTAGCCTAGGCAAGAGGGATTCATTCATTGCATGGATTTCCATTAACAGGGATTGCGCAGAGGAGGCAGGCTGTCTGGAAGCAGAAAATTGGCACATGAATTTGTCAATTTTTGTATGAAAGTATGAGTTGATTGTATATTGTACTGAGAGCTCTTGGATTAGAGTTTTGTATGATATTTTTTCATGATCCATGATATATACATAATATATGATAGTGGTGTTTTTAGATTTATGCTTTCCTAGTAAAAACATTTGTGTTATGTGTGATTGATCTTTCTTCTTGATATTGCAATTGGCGATCATGTTTTAAATTCCACAAGAATATTTGTAGAAGTGATTTTGTATTTAACAATGGCATATAATTGTTATATCAGGAGAATACAGGCAATACATAATTTTTATTAAAATTTCTACATGGTATCAGAGCACAGGAAATTGCAGAAGATGAGTTTGTGATTGGATAGAATTCGAATTTGCAGAAAGACTTTCTTGGTGCTACAGTTGATTCAAGATCGAAATGGATTTCAATGGATTGAGGTTAGAGTATGCACTCGAGGGAAGCTCAGACTACATTTCTTGTAAGGACAAGATGTAGGCAGTACTCGAAGACAATGGCTTGAAGGAATTCATTGACAAAGATGTTCCTAAGCTAGTTGTTGCAGACACTGCAAATCTTGATGCATGGAAAAAGAAAGTGGAAAAGGCGAGAAGGATCATGTTGGAGGGAGTACGAGACCAAATTGTATCAATCCTCCATGGGAAAACCACACCATATGCAATGTGGAAGAATTTGACGAATCTATTCCAAAACAACAACGACCATAGGAAATTGGCACTCAAAGATAAACTCAGGAAGATCAAGATGGAGAAGGAGGACTCGATTCCAAAATATCTCACAAAGTTTTTCCAATGTTGGGTTGAGTTAGGGATTGTGGGAATAATAGTCATTGATGATGATTTGGTGAGCTTGACTCTCTTAGGACTTCCAAAAAATTGGCACAGTTATCAAGACTCTGTCAATGGAAGGGAAAAATTGCCAGATTGGGAACAACTATGGTTGGATTTGGTGCAGGAGGAGTTCAGGCGGAACACCAAAGATGGCTCTTCATAAAAGAATGATGATGAAGAAGATTGTAGTTTGGATTCCAAGGCAAGGAAAGGGAAGGGAAATAAATTCCATTCAAAATCCGAGTCTAAAGGCAAGAAGTTGGATTTGTCCAAAGTGAAGTGTTTTCACTGTCACGAACATGGGAATCTTACTACTAATTATTCGCAGAAGAAGAAGAACAAGAAGATTGTTGGAGATGCAGTTGGTGAGGCCCTTTCCTCACAATTTGAACTTGACTTTTCCTTGATCACATGCATGGAATCAAGTGCATTGGGATTGGTGTGGTATTTGGATAATGGCGCTTCCTTCCACATGGCGGGAGATAAGGATTTTTTTAGTGACTTGGAGGAGAGAGATCTCAAAATGCATATAAATATGGGCGACGATGGATGATACAGTGCGACTGGAATTGGTACCATTACCTTTCAGAGGGAGTCAGGTAAACCATTTCAATTGAAATATGTTATGCATGTTCCAGGTTTGAATAAAAACCTGGTCTCAGTTGCAATGTTAGAGGACAGAGGCTATGATGTTGTTTTCAGCGATGGAAAATCCTTCCTGTGACATAAAACAATGGGTCAAGTCAAGAAGATAGGAATTCGAGTTAAGAATCTCTAAAATATGGAGGTAGATGGCTATGCTGCCATGATGGGAAAGGAAAAAAAAGTTGTGAACCAGGATGAGGGCGAATTATGGCACAGACGATTGGGCCATCTTCATCATGGAGCCTTGAAAATCATGCAACAAATATCTAATGGAATTCCAATGGGAACACTTGCTCAGTTAGATCAATGCAAGGGTTTCACCATGGGGAAGTATGTAAAGTCCACCTTTCATGAAAAGGAGAACCATGCTTCAGTGATCCTGGAGAAAATTCACATAGACGTGTGAGGACCATTCTCAGTTGCTTCAACAAAAAAACATAAGTATTATGTTATTTTTTTTGATGTATTTTCTCGTAAATGCTATATATTCTTCATGCATAAGAAGGATCAAACATTCTCAAAGTTCTGTGAGTTTAAAGCATTGGTGGAGAAAGAGTCGAGGAAACAAGTGAAGGCTCTAAGGAGCGATAATGGTGGAGAATACATCTCTAATGAATTCAAAGACTTCTACAACAAAGAAGTAATTCAAAGAGAACTCATAGCGCCTCATAACCCACAACAAAATGGGGTCATGGAGAGGAAACAAAGAAAGATCATGGGTGCAGGATGAGCGATGTTGCATGATCAGGGCCTACCAATGCATTTGTGGGTGGAAGCATGCAACACTGCGGTTTATKTGAAAAACCATTGTCCTCATAGAGTACTTGGCATGAGTACACTTGAAGAATCTTTCACTGGTAAGAAACATGATGTTTCTCATTTTAATATTTTTGGCTCATCTGTTTATGTTCTTGTGACCAATAACGTCAGGAAGAAGCTAGAGCCGACTGCTAAATTTGGGATATTTATGGTGTACACAGAAACACCCCATAATTATCGTGTGTATTTTCCTAACAATAAGATGACTTTTATGTGAAAGGATATAAAATTTGATGAGGGGAAATCCATGCAGTTGTCGCTTGAGAGGGAGCTAGACTTGCATGCAGAGGAGGAACTACTGGTTCCCAAAGATGAGTCTCAAGATGTGGATGTTATCGGAAAAATTGGTAGGTGTGGACACTAACAGATCTCCCTAGATCCACCTGGATCTAGAACAAAACAGGATAGGACATGACTCTTTCCCTAAGTTGCAGACATTGAATCTACTAAAGAGAAGGAATAAGTGACATACCTTGATATCGCTTCCTTAAGTCTCTGTTGTTCCCTCTTTGCTCTAGTGCTCTTGTGACATCAAGTCCAAGACAACACAAACCAACCAAAGTGAAGATAGAAAAGTATATTCAATGTCAACTTATGCATATGATCAAGGAGTTACACAATAAAGTAAGAGTGACTTTATGGGAAAGGGACATGTCGTTGTATCATATTGGTTGAAAGTAGAAGGTACAACCTGATCGCCTTGATGTTGCCAGCTTTCTTTCAGTTACCCTTGGTTCCAGCACACACACTTGCTCTGTACTTGCATGAAGAAGATCCAAAACCTCTTGATAGACCAAATAGAGCCTTCAATCTTATGTCCAAGCAAGGTTCTTCACACAATTGTTTCACCAATTCTGCATTCAATCTTGCTTAACCTTTTTCATGAGAAACCTTTCAATATATAGGAGAAGGAGAGATGGTTACATTGATAAGGATGATCCCATCAAATCTGAGAAGTCAGTAGAATGACAACCATGTGAATTCCAACTCATTTTCTAGAAGATTCCCTTCTAGAACCCTCAAGACCTCTTCTCCTTTCCAAGCTTAAAAACAGGTTTTCACCCTATATATGGAGAAGACTGCGAGAAGTTTTCACCCTAAGTGTGGGTGGCCTGCGAGAATGAAAGATTCTCGCACCCTAGACCATAAGCAGCCTTTGAACTCATCTCAAAAATATGTTTTTGGAAGAAGACAAGAGATACTTTTCTCAGGAAAAAGGTCCTTGTTGGGAGCCTAAATACATCACTGTTGAGACATCACCAAAATGACCAAAATCATGTGTAACAATGGATCATCCACATAAGGAGGTTCATGGAGTGGAGGAAGCTACTCATGAAAATCCATCCATTAGAAATGGCAGAAAGCGCACCACAGAAGATGATAGATTGAGACTATATGTTGCACAGAATGTTGGAGCCCCTACTTCATAGCGCAGGCAGAGACAGTCTCCTGATCGATTTACTGGATACATGGCTCTCATGAGAAAATGTATTGTAACTGAACCATCTTCCTTTTAGAAAGCAGTGAAGGATCCCACTTGGGTTGATGCAATGGTGGAGGAGTATGACTCCATTGTCAAAAACATTGCATGGGAAATTGTACCAAGACCAATCGACAAATTAGTGGTAGGTTCGAGATGGATCTAAAAGGTAAAGAAAGCTATTGATGGGAGTGTGGATAAATAAAAGGCTAGTTTTATGGCCCAAGGATTCTCACAAATAGAGGGGATAGATTATGATGAGACCTTTGCACCTGTCGCAAAGTAGTCTTCCATTTACCCTATGTTTGGTACACTTAGATAGATAGTTATTTCACCGGACTAGGCTTCACCAAATGTGAAGCAGATGAAAACCTATACCAAATTGTGGTGGAGGGTAAGATTTTAACCATTGTTCTTTATGTTGATGATTTAATACTAACTGATCATGAGAAGCTGATACACTCATGCAAGGAGGACCTTGCAAAGGAGTTTGAGATGAAGGATATGGGTCTCCTTCATTATTTCCTTGGATTGGAAATATGGAAATGAGATGGTGAACTTTTTGTGTCTCAAGGAAAGTATGCAAGAGAGATATTGGGTAAGTTTCACATGGAGGGCTACAAACCCAGGGATACTCCTCTTCCAGGAAATTGGAGGAAAGAGGATGCTACTTCTAGAGAGGTAGTGGATGTTATTGTCTATCAATAGTTAGTGGGTTCACTAATGTATTTAGTGAACATGAGATTGGAAATTAGTTGGTTTACTAATGTATTTAGTGAACACGAAATTGGAAATTTTCTATGTGGTTAACCAGTTGAGTCAAGCGATGGTTAAGCCTACCAAGCTCTTTTGGAAGGCGGGTAAGAATGTACTGAGATACCTGAGGGGCACATCTGAGTATGGATTATGGTATAGATAGATGAATGAGGTGAAGTTTCATGGCTTCACGGATGTAGATTGGGAGGGTAGCCCAATGGACAAAAAGAGCACATCAGGGGGGATCTTTAGTATCGGATCTTAACAGTTGTTTCTTGGTACAACGGGAAACAGATATCCATGGCACTCGGATCAGCGGAAGAAGAATACATGGTATCGATTCAAGCTACATGTGAGGCTATCTAGATGACAAAGATCTTGGTTGGTTTGTTTGGTTCTCATTTAGATCTGACAGGGATTCATTGTGATAATCAGAGTTGCATTAAACTCTCAATTAATCTTGTGTTTCATGATATATCTAAGCATATAGATATCCATTATCATCATATCAGAGATTGTGTGCAGTGGAATATCATGTTGCTTCAGTACATTCCTACAGAAGATCAAGATGCAAACATTCTGACAAAGGCGCTCACCAGGAGAAAATTTCAATAACATAGAGACAAGATTGAGGTGAATGATAATCCCTTTCTTTTTGAGAGGGAGTGTTGAAAAGTCAACAAGAAAGGTGTGTCTAATTTATTTTTCCCTTAAATAAATTGGACAATAAATATTAATCTATTATATCACAATCACTTGAAATAGTTGACTGAAGTGAAAAATCAGTTAGCTATAGGAAATTCAAGTTCAAAGGTTCACTGGTGGGACATGCAAGTCGAATTGGTTGTAACTGAGTGATTCGAAGTTGTAATAGAGTTATATGTGTAGTTATGTGAGTTGTAAAGTAGTTTAACTCAGTTAAGTTAGTTAAGCTCAGATGTACTAGTTGTAAATGAACTTACACTAGTGAGAGATCAGTGAATTAACTATTAATTAATTCACAATCAATGGTCTCACATGAAACTGAAGATTTACCATTGTTAACTACATGCATATCAGATCCAGTGGATACCCAGTTGAGATAACAGGTGAAAGGGATAGTTTGACTATCAGTTGTGACTTGAGTGGGTACACTCATGAAACCACACACACATTTTATGTGCCCATGAGGAATGCGCAGCCTAGGTAAGAGGGATTTATTCATTGTAGGGATTTCCATTAGCATGGATTGCGTAGAGGAGGCAGGTTGTCTGGAAGCAGAAAATTGGCACATGAATTTGTCAATTTTTGTATGACAGTGTGAGACGATTGTATACTGTACTAAGATCTCTTAGATTAGAGTTTTGTATGATATTGTTTCATGATCCATGATATATACATAATATATGATAGTGGGATTTTTAGATTTATGCTTTCCCAGTAAAAACATCTGTGTTATGTGTGATTTATCTTTATTCTTGATATTGCAATTGGCGATCGTGTTTTAAATTTCACAAGAATATTTGTAGAAGTGATTTTGTATTTAACAGTGGAATATAATTGTTAGATCAGGGGAATCTAGGAAATACATAATTTGTATTAAAATTTCTACACTTTGGGTTTTGTCCATTACCTATATTTCTATATAAATTCAATAAGTTTCTTTGACGTGAGGGTTTTCATTCTCTATCCTTGAAGTGAAATTTATTCTTTTCTATAGAAGAAATATTAATGACTTTGGGATTAGATAAGAGTATGCAAACAAAATATCTACTCTTATAAACAACACTACTAACTAGAACTATTGACTGCAATCTATGTTAATTATCTGCAATATGGCACTTGTGTTGGAATGTGAAACTCCTACTTGTCTTAATAATGTGTGAGAATATTATGTTTGATAATGTGTTTTATTATTGAGAGGTAGATTCAATCTCTATGTGATTTCTTTGAGTCTATTATTTAAGAGGTTGTTAGTTAGTTGGATTTGAGATATTTGATTCAACTTTGATGTGTACTTGAGATATTCTCTCAACCTCTCCTTCTATATTAGGAATAAGTTATATCTGACAACAACTTGTGAACTCTATATAATGGAGTCACAACCTATTGTAAATACTAAGTTATTCAATAGAGTTTTATGTGTGTAAGCATGGCTACTCTCTCATATTTTATTATGGTATAATGGATGAGATATCATGTATGAGTCACCCGAGTAATGCTTGTGATGTATGATTTGAGGACAATGTTGCATTTGTATATTTAATTCCTAGGGAAGAAAAGGATATGGAATATGGGATGAACCAAAGATACAATCATGATTCACGAAAGATAGCTCGAAAACTATCTTATGGATCGAAGGAGTTTTCTAGTGACTGAATGACAAATTTTAAGAATTTGTAGATAGAATTGCGAAACTGGGAACATCTGTTTATCCAAAGGAAATTTTTACTAAATTAAATAGGGGTATACAAATCTACTAATATTATTATCTTGTGTGAATTAATGTCTAAGGTAAATAATTCCATTTGTGACTACTACGATGAAAGTGATGAGTTTGATGAAAAAATGGATTGTTCAATCTCATGATCAGAATTTCCACGGTTGAGGGAAAAATAAAATGATAAAAGGTCTCTTCAAAGGTCCGTAGTTAGATCCTAGAAATATATCTAATCAAGGATTTATGGGCATTGAATATTACAACATGGAAAGTATATTTTTCACATATCGAGTTACTTGAGGCTTCACCAATTTAGCGATAAACAACATGTTCCTACAAATTGAAAGAGGAGATTGATTTCATATGAATGATGTATTTTTTGAGTATTTCAGGGTCATAAAAATCATTGTGAGTTCGTTAAGCCCTAGATATTGGATTATTACATTTAGAGTGTTATATTTTCATATAGTATAGAATCCTTCGTTGTACCATTTCATTATAATTGTACACTTTTTCTTATATAT
>JASDQU010503991.1:53465-64544 GCA_032191745.1 Picea mariana
ATTGTACCAAGGATACCTAGTCTTAGGATCATTTCATCTCATATTGTACATTGAATATATTGTAAAAGGAGGTTTCCCCCTTGAAGTGGACTATTATTCACTGACTTTTTATAATTCTCAAGGCATTGATTCATAACAGATTTCATGGATATTACTCACTCACAATGATGGACTTCAAGTAAATTATTTTGAGAGTCTCATACCTCGAGAAAATCCATCTATGACAAATTATAATTGGACTTGATTTGGTAATAGTTTCTTTGGTATCTATGTGTGTTGCTTCTTTGTAGTGAAAACGTTGCACAATCAGATGTGCAAACAATGTGCTCACTAGTGCCTCAATATATCTAGTGATTTCTACCATGTATTTCTAAAAAATGGAGTTGGTTCAATGATTCATTGGTTCTAGTGGAAGAAACCAAGGACTGTGGCATGATATCTTAGTCAAAGGTTGGCGCTAAAGTTCAAGCTATTTAAAAATTGTCTAGAATATAATGATCCAACCAAATCAACCAAGTTAGGACATGTCATTAATCTATTTTTTCTATTGTTTTGTGAAGAACTTGTTCAAGCTTCGACATTGACCCAAATATCAAAACAATATCATGTTGTTGAAAAAAAATTTGAAGATGAAATTTAGGATCATGAGCTTCTGTGTGTGTTGCAAAAATATGGGATCTACACAGATATGAGAAACCTTTGGATACATGTAGGTTTGGCTCATAAAGGTCGATGGGAAACTAGAATGACAAAGGAGAAATTGAGTCTTGAGGTGAAGAATATATTCTCAACGTTGTGGTGTAGGAAAGTAAGGGTCATTGTTTTCTATGGAGTGTGCAGGTCACATTCAAAGTGAGGAGGTTCAGAGAAAACRAATCAATATCTGAGTTGATTCGCTGCATAGAAAAGGTTTAGAAGGAAACTGGAAGTTGAAATATTATGCCCATATTTCTCAAAGTTGAGATTTGAGGAGATGCATGTAAAAAAAATTATATGTAGGAGAKCATACCGATTGGATTTGTGTTAATGTCTAAGATTGTCAAGGTAATGATTGAGGTTGTATCTCCTTGCTTTCAAAACAAATTTGGATACTGAAGGTAATGCAAGTATGGTTCATGAAGACAATATTTTAGTGGTTAAATTAAAATTGTCCAAGTGTTGTTCTAAATGGTTACAAAAAGGGCACACAAAGTTTTTGGTCACATTTATAAAAGTTTTCATGCAAATTTTATGTAAAGAGTCCTTATTTCAAATTGTAAAAGTGTCAAATGAGTTTGATGGACATGTGTAATTGAAATTTATCGAGTCAAACACTAAGCCAATGTTGCATTCTAAGTTGAGAGTATGAATCCAAAGTGAATTCAAAATTCAAATGTCAAGTCATTTATAAGTGGAGGAAATCATGGTAATGGTGTGTCAATTAAGTTTTCCAAATCCATTGTCATAGGTTTCCTTGTTGGACATTTGACAACACAACAAGGAAACATATTTTTTATGCAGGTAATTTCATGTGCATGAAAATAATTACAAGTGTATGTGAAAGATGATGACAAAGGTTGATGGAAGAAAGAGAAAGATGACATAAAGAATAAAAAAAGCAAATGAGAAGACACCATCAAGAACAAGATGAAATAAGAAGACAAAATCAACAGAAGATATACTCATGAAATAAAAAGAAGGAAAAGTCCAAATGAAGAGGTAAAACAGAAGGTATGCACGGTGATGAGATGTTAATAGGTTTATATTTTGGGCATATCTAATGGGATTGTAATATTTGGGCATATGATTGGTACCATGGAGTAATGATGCATATGTCTTGTAGGGGGGCATGATCAGTTGCACCCAATACCCCAAGTGTTTTGGTCCAAGTTGTGCAAATTTATCCATAGGAAAGCTAATTTACCCATGTGTTTTGTAAGCCTTGTTGAATCATGCTTGAATGCATTAGTGTGGTAGAACATGTAATAATGTAGCATGTATCACTCTTATGCATAGAGAGGATGTGGTATCAAGTTGTGGAATCAACCAGTCAGATAGGTATGAGGGTGGAAAGTGAACTTGCATCTAATCTTGATGGTGAGTCAGAGAAGTTGAATTTTCGATTAAGGGGGAAATTTGAGATGGACTAATCTGAGAGTGTGAGTTGGTTGGGACCAATTTATGATTAATGGAGAGTTTAACATGTTGTTGAACAATGTAGGTGAAAAGGATTCTAAGAGAATTGACGAGTACAACAAATGACACTCATGTATCTTGATAGATTTATTTATTTTTATATAGATATTAATGATCAGTTGTTTGTAGGTGCAAGAGGAAGAAACAATTCAAGTTAATTATTTTCATGCAGGTACAAAAGAAAGAAAAAAGTTTGAGGAAGAAGCTCTTATTGAAGAAATACCAAGAGAGTGTGTGCATTATTTTCCCCATCATGATGATTCGTAGTTAACCAAAATGTTTTGTGTGCAAGTTTCGTGATCAACCAGAACCATTTGTGTGTGATGTTCATGGTCAGACGAAACCATTTGTGTATGTGGTTCATGGTCAACTAGAAACCACTTTATGTGATGGTTCATGGTCATCATAAACCACTTGAGCATTGTAATGGTTATGGGTAAGCCAAAAAATCCCAAGTGATTTATAATGAGAGGAAGAGAGTAAAATTAAGGAAGAAACGCATCGAAGAAATGAGAGATAAAATTTGAATATGAGGCAAGCCAAAGAATGAAGACAACAAAAAATGAGGACATTCGATAAAGACCTGAGATATATTAAGACAAGTACTCGTTAAAAGGGTGTGTTGGAATGTGTAAATCCTACTTGTCTTAATTATGTGTGAGGAGATTATGTTTGATAATGTGTTTTATTATTGAGAGGTAGAGTTTTTTAAGTCTATTATTTAGGCGATTGTTAGTTAGTTAGTTGGATTTAAGAGATTTGGTTCAAATAAGAGTCTAGTTTAATGTGGAGTTGAGATATTCTCTCAACCTCTCCTTCTATATTATGAATAAGTTAGATCTAATAACAACTTGTGAACTCTATATAATGGAGTCACAACCTATTGTAAATACCAAGTTATTCAATAGAGTATTTTTGTGTCTTCTCATATTTTATTAACTTGAGATCACATGATTCACATATTTTAAATTATAATTACCCACCAATATTTCTTCAATGTTATTTTTGAAGAATGAAAACATTAATCAATATAACTCAAACTAGATTGAAATCTTGGGTAATTTACAATTGCACATCATGTATGTTATGTATAGTACATGCTTGACCTTAAAAGCATATTTTTTTTAGTTTTGAATTGAAATGAATTATAGAAAGGTATTTCAATTAGATGGGTGCCCCCCAAAAAAATTATGTATAGGAGTTCCTTACAAATGCTATAACTTAGAATTGGCATCTTCCCATTTATCAATAGGAAAAAAAAAGAGATATTAAGATTATTGATGAAGTAAAAATCCTCCAAAGGATAACAGATTGATAATAGGTTTTTTTATCTTGTAGTTTTGCTCGTGCATCCAAATGCTTATTAGATCTGGAAGTCCACTACATGAACTCTATCCTTGTCCATACTATTACAGATTTGAACTTTTTCTAATATTTCTACTAATATTGTAGGTTTAGGTTATGAAATAACAAGTTGTAAAATGTTAAATTTGCATTGGAAAAGGGAAAACACTGCTCCAAAATATCAGTAAATTTAAAATAGAAATGAAAAATATCAGTAAAATTAAAATGGAAATGGAAGTTATTCAACCTAACCTTTTTGTTTTTCATAAATGCAACAACCCAATTTGATTAATTAATGATCATATAATTAATTAAGGTAAATCAATTTATTAATGTACTAAAAGTAATTTTATATAATCATCAATCTATCTAAGTAAATTAATTATTGAAATAATTAGATTTTATCACTTTGTTTAGTTATTATTTTGAATTAAGTAATGTAACAAAAAAGAGGGAGGGGATTATTTTATTTTATTAAAGGTATGTAAAGAATTAATGATAAAAGATAAGGCAGATGGGAAATTAATGAGTGGAAGGATTCGAGAGAGAAGGATAAGGAAGAGTGGGTTGGACTTTGAGAGGGGGATTTGTTTTTTTAGTAGAGGAGAAACCAGGGTGAGGAGATAGGAAACATAAATTTTGGAGAGGGGGGAGGTTGCAAAACGTTTTGTGGGGTTTTACTAGTGGAATGTTGTTGTTGGGATTTTGGCTCGGGGGACAGGAAATATGATTTCCTGGAGCTAGAGAGTCGGAGAGGCTCTGTTCCTAGTTGGCTGGGAGGATTCAGGTTCAGGCAGGACATCAACAGGAATGATAAAGGGACAACTTCTTATTAAACACGTATTTCACTAATTATTATCTCCTGTGAATGAAATTTGAAAATGCATACCTATTTTCTGAAAATAGGTTAGGGGTAAAATCATGAAGGTGGGTAACACTTTTGCTTGTTTTATGACAAAAAAAACTGTATTTTCAAAAGTTCTTCAACTTCGGGCATACAAAAGTATTTTTTTTATTTAGAATTTCACTTTACAGTAAAAACAAAAGTTGTGAATAATTTTGTTATATTTCTAATGACTATTTTTCAAATTTTTTTTATCAAGATTTGATATGTCAATTTGACAATTGTTTAATAGTATGTTCCTTGAACATGAAAGGAATGATAATGAGTTATTGTTTTCCACAACAATGTATCTATTATTAAACTTATGTTTTTAAGAAATGAAATATACTGCAACAATCTACAGAGACTCTATTTTATTATGACTATAAATTTGAATCTAACGGATGAATATTATAATCTCTAGAATTGTTTTAAGATGACCAAGATGAAAATGTTGCAGATTTTAAACACGTGTTTTTCTACACCTTGTATCTATCTTAATTTTTACTTAAAAGTAAAATCTAAAAATACCCTTTTGAAGAGAACTGTTTAAAAATTATGAATATAAATTTTCCATAATTTTCAGTTGTGTATTTTTAGAGATATGGATTTTTCATTTCACCGAATCATTATCTCACCTAAAAAATTTATTTAGTGATTTTTTTATAAAATTAAATAAAATTAGATAAAAACAATGAAAATGAAAACAAATTATACCCAATGAAAGTAGATTCAATTTTAAAAATGTTGGTATCATTTCTCAAACTAAATTCTGAGTATTTGTAGGAGTCTGCTACCTCCAAAGATGAAGTAAGATGGAGAGAATTTTCAGTTTCCTGAAAACAGTCCCATTTTCAAGTTTTCGGCCGAAATATTCTTTCGGCCGAAACCTAGTTTTTAACGGAATCCGTTAAAAATAAACGTTTTGGCCGAAAATTCTTTCGGCCGAAAGATGCTTACCATGGGAAAATAGTTCACCCAAAAAACGTTGTACACGAATTTCGAGGGCACCGTTAAATTTGACGTGAAAATTTTCGGCTGAAAAATATTTCGGCCGAAAACAATATTTGTGCGGCCGAAAAATTGCCGCTAGAAATTTTGGAGACCCGATTGTCACGAAAGTGTTACCCAGATTCATGATTTTACCCTTAGGTAATTTGAGATTAATTGTTTATCATATTAGAACAAAAAAGAGAAATTAGATTTTCTTGATGAAGATAGAAACATAATTTATATAACACATTTATTGTTAAAACCACGAGCTTCTGATTTTTGGAGGGACTTTACATACGGTATCAGAGCCCAGTTTCAAAACTGAAACCTAGGTCTTACCCACTCCCTTATGGACTAGAATCTATGGCCCGAAGGTATGATAACTGTTCAAAAAACAATTCTAGGACATGCATCCTAGAAACCCTAAACACAACAACAATCCTTATAAGAATATTGTTTACAACCCTTATTTAAGATTATACAATAATAAATCAATGTTTGGTAGATTTTTGCATCCCATGCATTCACAAAATCTAGTTCCATATCCACTTAACATCACATCTTTACAAAAAATTCTAACCCTACCTCAACAAGTTTACATATGTGTATTTTAAAACTATTTAAAAAAAATATTATCACAGATTTTTTTTATCGAAAAATAAAAATTAATTGATGAGAACTCCAAGTGTTAAACCAGGATTTCCTTCAAGAAGATGGAATATCTATAGAAACACAAAGAAATATCTCAATATGCTTCATTCCAAGAAACAAGGAAACCCATTTAGCAAGAGAAGAATATTAGAAACACAAAATGGTGGAATTGCATGAAAAATATGTAGCAAAACAAAGTTGAGGTTGTACACAAAACACACACTACTAATAGTATTGAATGGAGACAAACGATGGATAACAAGAGAATCATGTTTTAAATTTTCGCTTGGAGAGTCAGTTAAACTTTTCCCTCACAGGGAAAATAGAGAAAAAATTTAGATCGCCCACTGTGGGGATCGAACGGGAACCCAAGGGGCCTGGGACCCACAGACAATGTATAACAAGCTAAACCTAAAATGGTTAAACAAAAATGAAATATGAGAATTGTGCGCTATGGAGATATAGTGAACATATAAATTAATAGAAGGCCCCTCTTATAATCCCAATAAATACATACCTTATTAGAATTACCAACATATAACATTCAAGAAAAAGAAAGTTCAAAGGCATATGCAATCAATCACACCATTGTAGTATTTGAAAATCCCTGTAACATGAAAAGCTTCAGCTATAAACAAAGCCTTATCATAAGGATTATGAAACGTAGAAACATGGAATGCAGGGATGCAACATCCAAAATACCTATGCTTCGTCCACTGGAATACATAGAGAGCACCACTTGAATTGCAATATATGCAACATGGGTGCCAAACGTTTTGAACATGATTTCGATCATATTCTCGCAATTGGCCTTGGGATGGAGAGGAGGATTTGTGAGAAAAATGGGATGGTCCTCAGGGGCTACTGGAGCGCGTTGTTGAATGTGTGTTGCCATATTTATCCATGTCATCCCATATGGAGATGATTTCATGGTCAACTATGTATTTGATGCTCAAAATACCTTGTTTCTCTTGGGCCTCATCACCCACATAGGAATCCTTCTTTCCTATACTAGAAAAAAGTATATGCATTCCAAATCCACATAAAGAAAACCTTAGAGGGAGATCGGCTAGGAAGCCATGTTCACGCCCCTCAGGTGGTTGGCCATCGAGCTAGTAATCTGGATTTAAGAGCGGAACGAACTGATTATATATTGAATAACAAAAACAAATAGATAGGAATAATAACACAAATATTCAGTGAACAATATCTTCTATTAAATAATGAAATAGGTTGAAAATGTAAAACTGCAGAACTGAAACTTGCTCGAATGGTGGTAGTTATCTTTGAGAATAGATGTGGCTGCTATGTGCATCCATCTGAGAAGAATGGATTAAAATGAGACTGCATAGGCCCTTTTCATATTACTCATGAATGCCAAAACCCTAGACATCCAAAAACCTAACTCTAGAAGGTGAAATACCAAAAGTCATGTGGGCCCTATGGGCAAGTTGGTGTAATTTGGTACCTCAACTTCCTAGTGTCATAAATTTTGCATACGACCTTCATTTTAGGCATGTGATAGCCCATTGGAAAGGTATATAATATAAATACACAATTCACTATCAAAATTTGACTTTGTCTCTAGTTTGACTATGGAGAGTAAAAAAAACAATGTTTAGGGCCTCAAAACAGCCCTGAAAGTACATCAAGATCTGTTGATATGAAAACATACAAAATAGGCCAGTTGGATTAGGAGAGAGGCCACTCGTATCCACATGGAGAATGTGTGAGGATTTAGATAGCCCCAGAAGTGTAGAACTCACAATTATAAAGAATTAAAGAAATATGTGTTGAACAAAAAAATGGACACGAGGATCCAATTGGAATATGTGGGTGGCCACCAATATCCATCTGGATCAATACACATGGATAAATCCTCCCCCCTTAGGAAGCAATGGCCTCCATTGAGTTGATTTCCCCCATCAGGTGACGAAAATTCTGCTGGATTTGTCCTCGAGTGAGCCACTTCCCTTGTTGTAGGAGTTTCCCTGCCCTGACAACCCGATAAAGCTGGATCTACTGCTAGCGAGTTCCCTTGACCTGTGTATCCACTATATGATTAGTGGATTATTGTTCCATGTAGTCAAGGTTGAGTTATGTTGGTTTCAGTTGTTCGATAATCTCATAGGTGTCCATTAATGGTGGGAAGTATGGCCTAAGTAGGTCCACATTGAATACTGGATGAAAAACAAGGAAGGGTGGAGTGTTGAGCTCAAAAACATTGCTACCCATAGCCTCGGTGATAGTGTAAGGCCCATAAAAAAGTGGAAAATTCTTTCTATGGGGCTCGGTGAGAAGCTCCTTCTGTAAATGTAACCATACTTTGTCACCAACCTAAAACTGGTGTGGTACCCTATGTTTATCATGGCACTACTTGTACTTAGCATTCGATTTCTGCAAAATATCCTTGACCTGTTGGTAGATGTGATGAATCCACTCAATGAATATGGTGGCTTTGTTGACCACAGACTGATCAGGGAAAGAGTCTATATGTGTGATGGAAAGAGGAAGTGCAACGTCAATGGGTCCCAAGGGTTGGAATCCCAGACCCACCTGAAATGGGATATGGTCGGTGGAACTATGGAGAGCTCTATTGTAATTGTGTTGGACATATGGAATATTCTCATCCCATGTACGGGGATTCTTAGAGTTGTACATGTGTAGGATGTTCACAATCATCTGATTGATGACCTTGGTTTAGCCATCGGTTTGGGGGTGGAAAGGAGTGTATTTTATGAGCTTGGATCCCAACAGAGACCAAAGACTCAACCAAAACGTGTTGAGGAACATGTTGTCTCGGTCGAAGATGATGTTCTTTGGTATCCCAAAGTGCACCCAAACTCATTCAAAGAATATCTTGGCAATATTGGCCACTGTGAAAGTCTTATTACAGGATATGAGGATGGCCATATTCGAAAACCGATCAACGACCACAAACACATAGTCATTTTCGTTCTTGGTGGTCGAAAAACTAGACATGTAATCCATGGAGATGGAATCCCATGGCTTATCAGGGATAGGATGAGGGGTGTATAAGACTTGCTTCTTTATGTTCGTCTTGGTAGTGGCATAGGCAGTGCAAGATCTGATATACTTGCTGACGTCCAGTCAAATTTTTGGCCAATAAAAATGTTTCTGAAGGGCGAACACAATTTTTTCTATGCCAAAATGTCCCGCCACCCGACTATAGTGGGCTTCCCAAATTATCTCTGCACACTCTCTTATAGGAACACATAGATGGCCTAGGTGGTGTTGTTCCTGAGTCTGTACCTAAGGCTTTAAAGTACAGTGTCAAGGCATCTGAAAGTATACAAAAGGTTGATACAGGATTATACTAACCTTCGGTATGGAAACTAATGAGGGTTTCTACATTCTTGTTGTCTAGCTTCCAACTGTTCCTGGGTGGTAATATCTTGCTCAATGGCTGCCCATGAACGTTCTAATTCTTCCTGGGTGTTAGCAGTTTTAAGAATTGTATCAAAGAGATTTAAAGCGATATGAGTTTGATTAGAGAGTCTGGGTTGAATATTAGGTTGAGTTACTGCAGGGACAGTCATTTAAGGAATAGTACCAGTATGGAAACGATTTAGGAAGATATTTTAACACTGTTTCAATTTGGTTTTTTAAGAGGGATTTTCGCATGAAGAACAAAATGGGAATGCAAACTGAAGGCCCTCTCCCGTAACTGTATTTCTTTTAGTAAAAGATGTGGAATGAGAGAAAAACATTTAGCTGTGGATAACGTAAGGTTCCTGTCAATAGAAACTCACACATACACAGAAGAAGAAATTGACATAGAAATAATTGACATAGTGTAACTTAAATATAAAATTCTGTAAATGCAAATTGGTCTTACACCCACTGATAGCTGGTGCAGAGGAAAGACAAGACACAATTACAGAAAGATGAAATCCCTTCACTATAGTAGTGGTCGTACTAAATTATAGTGATACACATCAATTATGAAGAGTGAATTGAAATGAAACAAGAAACATAACGAAACAAACTTTCAACACAGTCGTGATGGAATCAGGAATCTTCGAATTTTCTTGTATTAACTCCTCCAATGCAAAAATATATTACAATATTTCCCAAAATGTCCAGCCTTTGGTTCTTCTTTTGGTGATCTATTTATACAAATTTGCCCTTCCCTACTCCTATTTTCAAAAAGGTGTTAGCTGCCTGCCTTTACGTGACTTAGTTGCATATTATACATCTGTCCATAAACTGGATACAAGATGTGAAAGTTCCGGTTGGCAGCTGTGAGGAGTGAAAACACTCCATCTCTTCTACTTTATTTTCAAAAAGGGCCAGGTGCTTGTCTTTGCATAGACTCAGTGCATATCCTACATCTGTCCACGAATTGGGATACAAGTTGTGATGGCTTTTCTTGACAAATGGCTTCGGAAAAATAGCACTCTCGGGCTAATTGTGGAAGTTTATCCCCCATATGTGCATCAACAATATCAAGGGCGCCGAGTTGTGCTCTGGGTTAAATCAAATGTTCATCAATTTGAGCCATGTCTACCCTGTCCATCTTAGAGATCTCCGCCAAATTTCTCTCATTTTTCTCCTTCATGTCGAGGGAGATCTGCTCTATATTCATATGCCTTAGCGTCTCTGTTTCACCTCCACTCTCCATCCCTAACAACTCACCATTTATGGCATTGAAAGTTTCTTCTAGTGAATTCGTCACTTTTTGAGCCTGCTCCTTGCTTAAAGTGATATCATGTTCCCAATTCTTTAACAAAATATTACCCCTAGTTTGTTCGGCAATGGTGAGTCCAGGGGTCCCTGCTGAAAATCTGTTGTTGGTAGCTATCACTGCTTCTTGGAAGGTGACCCGAGCAACTTCTGCATTTCTTTCTTTGACAATCAGATTCTCAGAAATCTGATGCATTAACAAGCAATATTTTCTAAACTCCCCTACTTTGTTTAGTAGACTCTGTTGAGCAGAAGAGATCCTCCTCCGAATGTCGATTGCTCAGGGTTTAACAATTTCGATGTCGATCACCTTGCTTTCTGCGATC
>JASDQU010503991.1:93364-103554 GCA_032191745.1 Picea mariana
AGATCTGATAGAAATAATGAAAGATATGTTATTCCTATACACAGAAAGAATTTTTGGACTAATAAGTGGATGCAGGATCTTAGAAATAAATTTTTTTAGACCCACCACTATGATCCCAGTGCACAGTACAGGAAAGGTTGGGGATCGTTCAAGAGAAATAGAGGATTTACTCTTTGTTATAGTTGTAGGAGACCGGGACATCTTGCTAAGGAATGCCCCGGTAGAGGTCCTATTTTCCTTTGTTGTAAAGCTAATGGACATGAAGTTTTGGATTTCCCTAGAATGATATCTAAAGTTGAAAAGATGAATATGAGACAAGAAAACCATGAGGAAGGCCAAGAGACTAAGAATATGCTCAAGAACCAGGAAGAAACAGAGGCTATATTATTACAGATGAAACAAACCCTAAATGATCAAAGAGACTCTAGTTTATCAGAGATCTTAAAAGAGAAAGAGTGCATAGAAACAAGAATAGGAGATTTCGACATAGACTGTGTCCTGGATGAGGAAACACAGGTGAATATCGTGATAGAAAGAACTTGGGAAATTTTGGAAAAACCCACTATGGTTCCTTCACTGGGAGGAATAGGATATTTTAAAGGGAAGGTGATAACCCTATGTGGAAGAATTACCCAGATACCTATGAGTTCTCATGGCACTTCGACAGAAGATTCGTTAAGTTTGTTGAGAACAGTGCCCCATTTTCTATTTTTCTAGGAAAAACTTGGGTTGAGAAAGATCAAATCCGAAGGGAACAAGAAGAGGAAACTCTAGAATAGAAAAAGAAAGAACTAAGAGATTTCATGGCTAGGATAATAGCACACTTAATAAAAGAGCAGGAGGACAAGTCGAGGAAACTAAGCGCCAGAGACATTGTTTTCGAAGTTGAACGAAAGCAGGAAATCTTGAGAAACTTATCCATGCAAGAGAGTAGAGCACGTACTCCAGAAAAAGAAGAATTATTACTCTCGAACCCTTTGAAAGAACCTCAGCGGTGTGAAGTTCCTATGCCAAGAGAAAATAAGAACAATAATGGAAAAAAGAAACAAGTAACTCAAATCACAGGAAAGAAAGCCAGAAAGCTCAGCAATAAGAAAGCAAAGCTAGAAAAATTGCAAGAAGTACCAGAGGGGACTTCACAGAAAGAAGGTTTACAGAACTGTAACTTTGTCAGGATATCAGAATAGCATAAATTGGCACTTCACCATGACAAAGAAATATGAATGTTGGAGGCATCCCGGTCGTTAGAATGACGCTCAAGAAAGGCTAGAAATGCAGTTATTTCCGAAACGTTCGCCATTGGACCATTGGGACCACACCACAATACATGAAATTGCATTGATTAAGGCGTTCCTACCCATTGGAGGGATATCTTACGATGATTTCTATTTATCCCATCGAGCATTGCACAGTGAAGAATTTTTCTAATTGTGATTATTCAAGATAATTATTACCGTGACATGATTATTGAGACCTCAACACCCGTGTTGTTACAGTGAGTGTTTGTTCACCGACCTGAGATATCAGATCTCGAGTGTGCATGTCGAAGGAAATTAATGTAGTAGAAAAAGCTATCAAAGAGATCCTAATAGACCTCATGGCTGAGAAGGTGATGTCCACAGGCATCCAAGCCTCATCGATGAGAGGAGTGCAAGCATTCTTGTCTACTGTTCATGGATCTGGACCATCCCGAGCTGAGACAGAGAAACAACCCAAGCATCGTGATGACTTATCAAATGTGAAGCTCATCCCATCTATATTTCCCGAATACATCCCACCTCTGGCTAGCGCAATGAGTCATGACAACATCCCGAGGGACTTCGACTACATAGTCATCACTGCATACCTCCTAAAGGGAATACGCGCAGTCAGACCGCGGTTGGAGAGGATTCCGACATTGAAGATCAGTGACTATAACTTAGGAGACCACAAGAACTATGGAACACTCGCACCATACAAGTATTTGACCAAGACAAAGGGGAAGAAGTCAAAGATCATCCCCCAGCCATGGACCATGGACATCACGAGGTCCACCATCCTGAACGTAATGAAGATACCCCACTTTGGAAGGCACCAGGAGGTTAACGCGTGCATTAAACTCCTACTTCCGTGCTTCCATGGAGGTTACCTATGGTTGGACAAGCGTATCACAGTCAATCCAGTGTTGATCCATCAGCTCACCGGATTAAGCATGCAAGGACCAGACCCACAAGACTTTTATCCAAGGAAGGCTACAGATAGCACCCTAGAGCAAAGAATCAAAGATACCTATGGCGATGTGGAGAAGGGGAAGCGAGGCTACAAGTTAGCCTCCATCCAGAATGGCGCAGTGCGCCTAGCCTCTCAGTTGATCAATGGTAAGCTAGTAAGGAAGAACAGACCCAGGCAGGTCGTGGGGTTTGTTGTTGACCTCGCGGGAAAATGCATTGAAGGGATACAAATGAACCGGGTGAGATACCTCGTCAATCAGTTAGAGAAAGATTGTCACGAAGCTCGGGATCAAGTCTATGAGTTCCATTTTAGTTGGTTGTTGATCCTCATCACCCTCATTGCTTGGGAGATGTCGGAAGGTGCGACCTTCCCTGAAATTGAGCCATCTGAACCCTTAGTTGTGAAGTTCACTACTCTCTAGTATTCGATCGACATGGCTAAAAAATGTCAGTCAAACATGGTGTTCCACATCTATTACCTACAGTTGAAGAGGGATATTGATTCTTTCCCTCATATGATGTCGAACACCTTGGACAGGTTCAAGCCAATTATGAAGTTCTGCGGAGATAGACATTTTATTTATATCACTACGCATGGAGACGAACATAAAGAAGAGATTCAATCCTACTACAAGCTCACAGATGAGTACCTGGAAGAAATAACTAAGGAATGGTCAGCAGAGATCCTTATACCAGTCAACCAGGAAGAACTATCTGACCCCGACCTAATTGGAAGTCTTGTGGTCACTTGCGAAGAGTATGATGCACCTAGCAGTAGCAGGAAGAAAAAGAAGGAAGATGTACATGAAATAAACAGTGCATTAGAAGAGACTGCATCAGATTCACCTAGTAGAAGAGGAGATGACAAAGTGGACAAAGAAGAGAAAGAAGGGGAAGAAAACAAGCAGAAGCAGGGTGAAGTAACACCACCTAGGAACCCCCTTGAAGAAGCAGATACATCCAATAAAAGAAAGGTTTCCCCAACGAAACCTACATCGCGGAAGAAGTCAAAAGATAGTAAGCCCAAGCTGCAGACTGTGCTCACGGTGGATGACATCGACCTCATCATCGCCACCATATCAGATACATCAGAAGATATTTTACAGTGCAATGAAGCAAAACAAGAATCCATGTATAATCGCATTGAAGCATAGCTTAAAGGAATACAGCAGTCTCTCCATTCAAGTCGTGCAGTGCCTACTGCATCGTTGTTAGTGGGGAACATAGAAGTAGAAGATGAGCCTGCCCAGCTATGTAGGATAGTATATGCGACGGAGGCTCTCCTTCATCGTGTACGGGAGGAAAAGGAACAGGCCATAGAGGCCCTCAAGCAAGCAAAAGAGGAAGCCATAGAACAATGCTGGGTTGCACAACAATAAAAATATGACCTCCAAGTGAAGTTTGCAGAGGATAGAGCACAGATCTAGAGGGAGAAAGAAAATTTTCTCGCATAGTAGATTGGAGTTAAAGAAGCAGTCACTAGAGCACTTCGCTCTATGACGGGCTTGGAGCAAATGGAAGAAGACCCAATGGAGAATCAAGTATGAAGGCTTGCCAAAGCCATTAAGCAAATCCAACAAAGAATATCATAATTGGAATTACAGACAGAGCCAAGCACTCTACAGGAAGTGCGAGATCTAAGAGAAGAAACTGTGAGGAGCGTAGTTGAGAGAATCAAGGCATTAGCCTTGGAATGCAAATAGGTCAGTAGTTGAAGTGCGCAAACCTAAGAGCACCTTGCAAATGACCCTGAGCTCAAGACACTAGAGTCACAGCTTCAGGAGGAAAAACAGCAAGAAGTAACAGTGCAAGCACAGTTGAAGCTACTATCACTGGTTGAGAGGATGAAAAGATCCTAGGAACATTGAATGGTTCAGCAATAGGCCCATGCCATTCAGAACAAGGTCATGGAAGTAACCCAAAGACTCCAGCTAGTGCAGGATGAATCCTGCACACTTTTTGAGGAGATTGAAGGACAAGGTGCACAGCTAAACAAGTAGTCACCTCAGTTGAACAGTAATTGGAAGGACCTATCACTGAGAAGGTCATTCAAGAGTTCGTCAAGTAGGAGGATCTAGCTAAGAAGCATGTCAAAGCAGCTTGAGGCCTTCGAGGCAGAGTTACCCAGATCAAAGTGACTCGGGACGAGTCACAGGTGAGTGTTGGGGGCATGTTGGCCCTTGACCAAGTTTTGGAGAACTTGGGTCACATTTGATCAATTTTGGGACTTTGGTAGGCTGGTCAAAGATAGTGCGCCAGGCGAAGCGGAGATCATGGGATCCCGCCCCTTTTTTTGCTGGCCTTTTGGGTTTATGGTTTATGTAATGGGTTATGGGATGTCGACCCATGGATTTACCCATGCTTTGGCCCTTTTGTAATGTATAAATAGATATATAGGCGATGTAATAAAGTAGTGAAGTAGTAGTGAATATTTGTGGCTTAGTGCATATCTAGAGGATTTGTGGATGCTATGTGTTAGGACTTGCAGAGATAAGTGTAAGTGATTGTAAGAAGCTGGTGTGCAGACTGTGTAAGAAGGCTTTCTGTTGTGACCTAAATCGGGGAAGGAGGATCTGGCGAGGTGCGTGCAGATCTCCTATCCTATGCAAAGTAGGGTTTTTGGGCTCTGTGCATGTAAGAATATTGACATAAGATAATAAATAAGAAGAAGAGTTGGTGAACGTAGCCCCGCACTGGGGGTGAACCACGTATATCCTATGTTATGGTTGCCTTGTGTGATTGATGTGATTTATGCTTAATGTTGTTATGTTTATGTATGTTAGATGCATCCAATATAGTATCTTAGAGCCTAGTGATGTGAATGAATGCTAGATATGATATGTTTCTATGTGCTAGGTGCTTGGAAGTGTTAGATCTTGTTGAATAATTTGTTTCTCTGTAATTAGGGTTTGAATCTGCGATGTAAATAAGGGTTAAATGCTAATGAATGTTAACTGTTAAGTGCTCTGTTTAGGTATTGTAATCACAGATCTGTGTCCCAGCCAGGTTGCGGACATCTAAGTCCTACAACCCCCCCTGCCTCTACCTCAGGTGAGACTTCATTTGCTTCACAGGTGTTGCTGAAAGGGTTGGTAGTTAGGGTTTTGTTGGTGCATTGCTAAAGCGTTGAACCCTGGTTCTGCACCTAAGACAACAACCCACTATCAATCGCGAGGAAGACTTCCATTGAGGACTGCAAGCTCCAAGGTACTAGATGGTTTCTAGATCCCTTTCCTAGATAATGTGCTAAATTTTGTAGGAATATATCCATCTAAAGAGGGTCTTAAATCATCCCCCATCAATTGACATGCAACATACACCGAGAGATGTTGTGAAGCGATAGAATAACCAAGTACAACTAACACATGGATGTCTGACTCAGATTATCAACAAGATGGAAGATGATCGACTCATGATTACTTCTCTTGAACATGTAACGTCCCTCGGCCATCGACCCCTTCCAAGTAACACTACCCAAACAAACTTAAGTTTTCCTTTACTACTCTAATACCATTTCTGTGACATTCCTGGCTTTAAACAATAGGCCAGGCCATGCCATCGATTAACTTTGCGAAAATAATCACATATAAAAATTAACCAGAAGATAGAGATAACATCTGGTATTCATACTTATAAATATACATCTATCTAATGCAATTAAATAGACGTCAATACTCTACTCATACACATCTTCATGCAGAACTAACATTAACACATACATGCAACATATATATATATATCAAATACACAGCATACAACGAACACATAATTGGTACTTATCTTTTAATAGATGACCACTAACTACATGCAGACCTTCCATGAACTTCCTAGCCTTAGACCACGCTGCTCATCACACTCAGTAGTGGGTCACCCCCAAGCTAGGACTAAACTCCACCGGGCAAGGGAATTCTAGGTTTGGCAAGGACAACCAGGAAGTTGCACAGAACAATAGGAAGGATATTTTATCCTAGGAGCCACTTAGGTCCACAACCCATAGACCCTCATTCCCCACACGCCTGCTCCACCCTAGGAGGGTATACCTTCACTAATACAATTCCATCAACTATTACACCTCCCTTACCTTGGGCTTCAGCAACAAGTTGGACCAGCAGTCTCAGAGTACTGTAACTTCTACGAGACTCCCTTCTAGGAGAACTCACTTCCCAGCAAATTCTCTCACCTGGGAGAGTTACTTACAGGCTTGAAAACCTACTTCTTCAATTCATATCCTAAGAAATACAACAACAACATTTAGCTAACACATAGGTGATGGAAACAACAGAAAATGGTTATGGACACTGAAAATGGCAACATCCAAATGTTAAGACACAGCACGGCTCATGTGAATACAAATGTGTCGGGCTTCACACAAGACACATAGGATAACTCAAGTACGACTGCAGGATTCCAAAGGTGTGTACTAGATACAGAGGTGATGATGATGGATAATTGGTTCAATGTGTGAATCCCTGGTCAATCGGGAAGGGTGACAAACTTCCAGAGAATCGTTAGGGTCGTGAAGAAACTCGAAAATGGACTAGACGCAAGGACGGGGAGAAACACCAGAATGGGGAGCAACACCAGAATGGGAAGCGAACCCCCAATGAGTTGTCTTTCCTAGCTATAAATTGCATGTTCCCAAGTTGACACATGTCTTCCTGAAGCCGCATGAGTTCCACTTAGCACTCGTTCCCCTTTTTCCCAGGAACTTAGGACAACACAGCTTATGTCAACCATAGCCTTTGGGAAATAATAATAAAATATTATTCCCTTAAAGGTAAGCCCTTTATCTTAGCCCCTAAGCCTAGACACTTAGCCCACTCCCTTACCCTACCTATTGGATCTTAGTCCCCCATAACTCTTTCTTCGTGGTCGGTCTACACACAGCAGTGTAATTTTATTAATGATGTGAGTATTTACATATACAAAATTAGGCCCATTGGCCTTAGCATTTGGCTCACCAACCTAATAAACACATAAGTCTCTCATATTATAACCACTCGTCTCACCAACCTATAAACATAGTTACAATTTATTAGGGGCTTGGCCTTGGGGTGTTAAAATCCCCTCCTCTTATTTTTGCACTGTCCTCAGTGCAACTTATTTACACAACAACAATAAGATTTCCAAAATATTCAAAAATATGCAGGTACTCTACCCGCATAGCATCTTCATGCTCCCATGTTGCGTCCTCAGGACCGTACCAAGTCCACTAGAATTTTACAATCCCTATGGCTCGATTTTGGAGTTTCTTTCTTTTTCGGTCTAGTATACACACCGGATGCACCTGCAAGACACCTTCTTGCTCCACCTGAATCACATTCCAATCAATAATATGATTAGCATCAGGTATATATTTCTTAAGTAATGAAACATGAAACACATTATGTACAGTCATGGAAGCAGGCAATGCAAGCATATATGCAATTGGTCCAATCCTTTCTAGGATTTCAAATGGCCCACAATATCTGGATGCCAACTTGGAATAGTTTCCCAGCTTTAGGGAACTTTTGTTGGCTTTCACCTTCAGGTAAACATGGTCACCCACTTTAAACTCCCTGTGGGTTCTTCCTTTGTCTGCATAGATTTTCTGCCTGTCTTGGGAAACCTTCAAATTCTACTTAATCTTTATCATTTTCTCTTGCATTTCCTTGAGAAACTTTGGCCCAATTATTACTCTATCAATTGGTTTGTCCCAGCTTATTGGTGTGTTTCACTTTCTACCATAAAGTGCTTCAAACGGGCTCATCTTCAATGATGCTTGATACCCATTGTTGTAGGAAAATTATACCAAGTGTAGATATTCTTCCCATTTAGATGGTTTGTCTATCACATACATCCTTAACATGTCCTCTATCACTTGGTTCACCCTTTCTGTTTACCCATCAAACTCAGGATGATAGGTTGTGTTGAAGTTCACATTCATTCTGAACCCTTTGAATAACCCTTTCCAGAACTTTGAGGTGAATTTTGGGTCTCTGTCAGACACAATTGCCTTTGGAATACCGTGCAATCGTGCTACTTCCTTCATATAGATATCAGCAACATTAGTTGCCTTGTGAGTAGTTTTCAATGGAATAAAATGGGCAACATTTGTAAGCTTATCCAACACCACCATGATGGAATCATGTTGCTTGTCATTTCTGGGCAATCATGTGATGGAATCCATTGTCACCACTTCCCACTTCCACTCAGGAATGGGAAATGGTTGTAGCAACCCAGCTGGGTTCCAATGCTCAGCCTTGACCCTTTGACATTCTAAGCATTTAGCTATGTACTATGCAATTTCCTTCTTCATTCCTGGCCAAAAGTAATGGCTCTTGACTACTGCCACTATCTTTTGATATACAGGGTACCCAGCATAAGGCACATTATGAATTTATTTCAAGATCGTAATCCTCAATTCCTGGGAATTAGGTACATAAATTCTTTTTTTGTACAAGAGTGTTCCATCAACTTTCAATTTATAATCTTCCACTTTCTGTAGCATCTTACCTTGTTGCATCTTTGCCACCAATTCCATGTATTGCAAATATGCATTTGCAACTTCCTAAATTTTGCCTTTAATATCAATTCGATACATGCTAATGGTCGTAGCATGTAGTTCATGCACTCCTCTGTTGAGTGCATCAGCCACTTTGTTCTCCTTTCCTTTGATATGCTTGATATCAAAGTCATACTCACAAAGGAATTCCAACCATCTTCTCTGCCTAGCATTCAAGGTTGGTTGATCAAAAAAATACTTCAAACCATTATGGTCTATCCCAAGTTCAAACCTCCTTCCCATGAGGTATTCCCTACATTTCTTTAGGGCGTGCACTATGGATGACAACTCCAAATCATGAGTTGCATAGCTCTTTTCATGATCCTTCAGCTTTCTAGATTCGTAACATACCACAAACCCATTATGAATGAGGATTCCTCCCAATCCTTCTTTGCATGCGTCTGTACACACTACAAAATCTTCATTATGATCTACAATCCTCAGGATTAGAGCACTGGTTAACAGTTGCTTCAATTCCTGGAATCTCTTTTCACATTATTTTGTCCAATGAAATTTATTCTCCTTCCTTTGCAAGGAAGTGATGGGGTGAGCTATCCTTGAGAACCCTGCAATGAACCTTTTGTAATAGCCAGCTAGACCCATAAAGGATCATAATTATGTCACATTCTTCRGYGTTGACCATTCTCTGATGGCTTCTATCTTCTCAAGATCCACGGCTATCCCATCCTTTGAAATGATATGTCCCCAATAATGGATCTTCTTTTGATAAAATGAGCACTTTCTCAATTTGGCATACAGTTGGTGCTCTTTTAGAACCTGCAACACCATCCTCAAATGATGCCCATGCTCTTCTTCTGACTTGGAATATAGAAGGATGTCATCCAGAAAGACAATGACAAACTTGTCCAAATATTCCCTGAAAACACCATTCATCAAGCACATGAAAACAGTTGGTGCATTTGACAACCCAAATGGGACCACTGTGAACTTATAATGACCATACCTTGCTCTGAAGGCGGTCTTGTTGATTTCTTCCTCTTTAATCCTTACCTATTGGTATCCTGACCTGAGATCTATCTTATAAAATATATTTGCGTCCTTTAATTGATCAAAGAGATCATCAATCCTTGGTAAAGGATACTTGTTATTTATAGTCACTTTATTCAATTGTTTGAAATTGATGGACAATCTCATTGTTCCATCTTTCTTCTTTACGAACAAGACTGGGGCACCTCAAGGTGATACACTTGGGTAGATATACCCCTTCTTCAGAATCTCTTCAAGTTGCATTTGTAGTTCCTTCAGCTCTGGTGTACTCATTATGTAGGGAGTATTTGACATTGGGGTTGCTCCAAGAGTCAAATTTATAGAGAAATCAATATCTCTCTTTGGAGGTAGTCCTGGTACCTCCTTGAACACATCTTCAAAATCTTCCAGGACTACATAGTCCTCAAGAATTGGCACCTTATCCTTAT
>JASDQU010503992.1:7288-34638 GCA_032191745.1 Picea mariana
TCTATATCAATTATTAAATAAATTCTTTATATAGTTATTGAGCATAATTTTGAGAATTAACTCCTCATCCTATAATTTTTTCTTAATAAATATTAATTATTTAATCGATTCTTAAGCTTGTTATTGAGTATAATTTTGAAATTTAGTTTATGTTCTTTTAGGTTGCACATTTATGAAAATGAAACTACTTCCCATATATTTTCATTCTTTCGATTGACTCTTTTTGTTTATTTTTTAAATATTAGATATGTGCATTGATAGTTTGGACTTTCTTTTTTAAATAATTTTGAAGTTACTTGAATTTACCAAATTTAAGGGGTCCATATTGAGTTCAATAATATCTTTACATATTAATATCATGTAAATGGAAATCAGATTTAGGCATGCCAATTCAATTTACAATGGGTTTATCCTAGGTATAACGTACAAGTTTATAAGGTACAAACTTGTGAGAAAATAAATTTTGGCTAGTTAAAAAGGGTTGTGGGTATGATTAGTGTTTTAATTTTTTTTTTTGTATTTTCTTGTAGCGATCCTCCTCGTTATGATGACAAACCTCTTATAACAAGCGTAATTTTTTTTTTGTTTTTAAAAGTGTGTGCATGCGTGTACAAGGGAAACGAACACATTCGACTCTGTGTCACCACCCGATGATGAACAAGGTGCAAACCATGAGGAACACAACAAGATGACATGAGACACACAACAAGTAACTACATGCATTTAACGACGATCAATCGACAATAAGTAAGACTGACTACCCGCTCGTCCTACCCTGCAATGGTTAGGACCTTGAAGACACATAAGCARCGCTCAAGACCAGGTTCCCATTGATTTTAACCATTTAAGGTCTCAGGGATAGCGACTGTTCTGAGGAATATGGAGGTGTCTACATCCCGCATGACACAAGCAGACCAAGCAATGAAATTAATACAACCAAGCACAACAATAATTAAATGAGCAACCACGTCCTCTAYGGAAAGCGCAAGACAAAAGGACTCAGACAACAACCAACCAATATTAAGACAAGGCATTGTCTATGACTCAACTATTATTGATTACAGACCAATTACTCCATTTAAATTTCATTAACTGACGAGTACCTTAAACATAAGGTAAATCCAATTAATCCTAATTCCCAATTATTAAGTCATAAAATCTTATTGTACTTAGTTCAAGAACATTACAATTGTATGCTATCACTAACAGTAAAAATGATAATAGCATCACCATGAAATGATGCCCATAATACCTTTTATATCACAATGACTTGCAACAATCACAATCACATTGCATTTATGTGTTAACCATAATAAATAAACTGCGATATCATTACCATAATGATGAACATATTAACATTTACTTTACCATGAATATTAGCATTACCCTAAAACATTACACCACATTACCTTAACATTACATTACAATACATTACCTTACATTAACATTCCATTACATTTCAATACATTCCAATACATTACCTTAGCATTATTTTAACAATTCATTACATTCCATCATATTACATTTCATTAACATAACATTACATTACATTACCTTACATTAACATTCCATTAGTTTATATTACATTACATTGACATCTCATTACATTACATTACATTCACAATAGAATATATAAATATCAAGATTCTACGAAAATAAAAACAGAACTATTCCATTATAACAATATAAAACAAAGACAGTTGTATATAACCACCATTCCCTTTTTTAAGAACTTGTTCTTAATTCAATGAGAACCATTATTATATTAAACTCTAGAATCTCCACTAAATATTCTTCATGGGTAATAACCGTCCAAAGGTGACTATTGGTTCAGGCGTGAAATTGAAAACGATTAATTCTTAGACGAAGTTGCAAGTAGATTTCACATAGTTTTCAGTAAACTTTGAAACCTCTATCTTACGGATATATTTTAAAAATAAAAATTCAATATTTAAGTGAGTCACTCCACTTGGGCATTAAATATAAAAGAAGTATTACCTAAATACCTAGAGAGTTTAGACACCCCAAAAATAGGAAGCTATCAGAATCATGAGGCTAAGTTTAAAACTCTGCAGCGCTCATATTTTGAAGTAATCAAGGGGACGGCCACACAACAGCTACCTAATGCTACAATAGGTGTTACATCACCCAAAATTCAGGAAGGGCCCACGCCACAATTATATGCCACGATTACAACACAACTGTAATCTAACACAATTTCCAGGGAGTGACCATGTAACTGATTCATACACACAGATCTGCAGAGGTAGAGGAATTAGCTATGATTTAGGTAGTATGCGGAGGTGAGAGTCATAACAACTGGTCCAAAATGGTGGCATTAAACCCGCGAGGTGCCCAAGAAAAAATCACCCCTGGTAAACATAGGTAAAAATCATTAAGGTAATAGGGCGGGTGTTACATACAGTCTCTGAGAAACTTCATCAGAAGGTAATGGTCTTGCTGGCATAATCATTGAGGACAGATTCGCTGTATCCCTTCTCAGCAATTGCAAGCATGCTGTGAGAGAGATATTTTTGTCTTTCCTCAAGGAACTCACGCAGGAAGTGGCACATGAAGGGGATTCACTCAACAAGGAGACGCACTGGACAATGGGCATTCAGAGACCCCTAATCTCCTCCAGGGATAGGTTAAATGATAAGGAGAACAGATTGCTAGCAGGTGAAGAACAAAAATGCAGACTGGAAACTAACACAAGCTTAAGAAAACCAGAGTACCGAATCAAATTTGACATAGCAGTTTAAGTTCCCTTCGGGTTTCAATCCAAGATGAAACAACCCCAATAAAAAAAAATTGTTTACGCGTTCCAGGATACCAATACGAGAGGAAAAAATGAATAAAAATTGCATGTCAAAAGTTAATCTTAGACTGAAATATTGGCCAGGAAAAGTCATCTAAAAACCAAGATTTAATCATAAGTTCCCTGGATAAAATCATTGACTTAAAAATTTGCCAAAATTTCGACCAACAGAACTACGAAGAAAATCCCCTCGTAATCCAAATCTAGTGTGCCTAAAATTTATTTTTAAAAAGAAGACTTAAATTGTATCGTTTACTCTACCAGGGTACAAAATTTGCAGTCTGAATTTACAACCCTTACGATAAAGAACACCAATAAAATTTTGCAGCCAAAGAGGAGAATGCTAGAGCCAAGGATATCTCATTCGACGAGATCATGGGTTTATAACTTTCTAGGCACAGAAAACAACAACAAGGAAACAGGACGATCCAAACGCTAAGGCCGTGCTGAACGACGGGAATCAACAATCAGTTTACCTACCCAATACATATGCAAATCTAAGTCATAAATTCTAATGCATTCTACTCTAAAATCAAGGAGTGTACCATTGCCTAAACTCCCTCTTCGAACGATGTTCATGTGCTCCGTGCCGCTCCTGCTTTCCGACTGTCGGGACCTCACCAGTACCTCCCAGCTAATGCTAATGGTACTCTGCTTCCCCCTTATTCCCCCAAGCCGCAAAGGGGCCACACACTCTCTAGATGGTATGTCTAACTCCCAACTCACCTCGCAAGGCTGAGCTACCACTCCTATCCGAGCTGGGAAATCCCAACTCCCCACAAATAATCAGTCAAGTAACAAATCTGGCAGTGTAACATTACACTAACAGTCGATCCCTTTCTTCCTCCTCCTTACTCTCTTTTATAGAGTTTTTAGAACTTCCCACTTTCCCCAAATTTCCTTTACTTTAATTTTTAATAAAATCTTCTAAAAATTCTCTTTCGTACAAGTGTCATTCATCCACCATGTTTCTCAATTAACTATTTTCTTTAATTTATTAAATTGTCTTATTTCTCTCACCCACCTAGCGTTACTTCTATTTTTACTCCCAAGTGTCCCTAGATTCCCTTACACGTTTTAAATACTTTCCCTAAAATGATGTTGCTAATTTAGTTCAATTTAGAAGGTTCTGTATTGCAAATTCTTTACTAAGTTGACCTCGCTTTTTACCATATGTTCTCGTCTTTCCCTTATTATGTTTCCTCCATTCCTTAGTTTCCTAATTTTTATTATTCCCTTCTTTCCCATTTTTATTAGAGCCAAAATGGCAGTTGCACAAATTAACCCCTTTTCATTTTTATTAATAATTTAATATATTTTACACTTTCACAAGTTAAATAATTAAATTCTTCTTTATGTTTTATATCCACATCTTTTAATTAAATTATTACTCTCTTCATTTTACCCCAAAAATTTATGAAGACCAAAATTATTACTTAAATGGTTTTTATTTTAAATTTTGCCATTTTAAATTTTTAATTATGTTTTCTCAAGGGTAGACAAAATTTTTAGATATGTTTTCTAAATGGTAGACAAAATTTTACCCCTAGGGAAGTTTTAGACTTAGGACTTAGATTCTGAACTAGGCGACATTTTAATTAGGGAATTTGTTTTAAAATATATTAATGAGATATTAGTCTTAGGGCCATCTAGGTTCGTTCCTTTAACATCATCAACACGACGTGCCCTTCAGGACACACTACGTGCTCCAAGGGTGCCACTTGCCTCTAGTGTTTTTTTTTTGCGTGACGTGCCCTTCAGGATGCACCACGTGCTCCAAGGGTGCCACTCACCTCTTGTGTTTATTTTGCGCGACATGCCCTTCAGGATGCACCATGTGCGCCAAGGGTGCCACTTGCCTCTTGTGTTTCATTTTCCCAACGTGCCCTTCAGGATGCACCACGTGCTCCAAAGGTGCCACTCACCTCTTGACTGATTGGTAGACATCAATAACCCCTGGAGTCAACACTCTGCCAGGTGAACTTGTGGGATACTAAGGGCTTCTAAGGAATAAGGCCCCCACCTTATTGCACACCCCTTAGAATCATCGCGAGAAACTATCATAGTCTACCCTCGTGACATCATCAGTCCTCTTGAACTAGGTAATCATTAAAATACAGTTCGAGCCACAGTAGGAGTGCTAGTAGGCTATGGTAGGGCTGCTATCCACACCTCTCCCTCAACCTCTCTGGTAGTCGTGTGTGGCCCCTTTACTCCATATGTGAGTCTAGTCGGCAAGCTATCATCATCCTACATCATCAAAAATCATGTCAAACATGTCCACATCATATCATCTAATCAAATGTACAAAAATCATAGTAAAACAATCAAACCCCAATAGCACACTCCCTGACTCAATCCAGAGTCCAAGGGTTTCATCGATGCCTCTGCATCCTCAAGGTCCAAAACCCTGCACACTTAGTAAAACCGAGTCAATAGCACCTGTCTGTGTCAAAGTATAAAAACATTATGTCATCTATCATAGCGCATCATAATCAAGGACAAATGTTTTAATATCATAATAGTCTAGATCACTTACGAGCAAGTGTCCTCAAAGAATAAGTTTTCTCGATGCGCCAGAGCGGGATGTTACATACACCCCCTCTTGGTCTAAGCTTCGTCCTGAAGTTTCATAGTATAAATGATAAAATAAGTGTATCAGAGTATCATAAGTCTATCTCTCAAATAAAAATGGAAACTGCTGGCGCATATCATATGCGTCCTCCCAGGTCGCTGAGTGCTCTAGTAAATGTTGTTGTAAGAGAACTCTGCTAGAGGCAATAATTCTTCCCAACACTTTTGTTGGTCCATTACGTACATGTGCAACATGTCCTCCAAGTTTTTTTCCATTTGGTTGGTCTGTCCGTCAGTCTCTGGGTGATACATAGTACTAAAGTTAAGTTGGGTTCCCAAGGCCTCTTGGAAACTCATCCAAAATCGTCCAGTAAACACCGATCCTCGATCAGATATAATCCTCTTAGGCACGCCATGCAACCTCACAATCTCACTAATGAAAACTCTAGCAATGTCAGGTGCCTGATACATCGTACACACACAAATAAAGTGAGCACTCTTCATCAGAGTGTCTACTACTACGAAAATCAAGTCATGTCTCCTTCCCGTCAATGGAAATCCAATAATAAAATCCATCGAAATGACCTCCCATTTCGATTCTGGAATGGCATGTGGTTGTAGTAATCCTACTGGGTGGCTATGTTCAGCCTTTACCAGCTGACACTCCAGAAACCTAGCCAAATAGTTAACTATGTCAACCTGCATTCCCCTCCAGAAGAATAAGGGTTTAAGATCTTCCATCATCTTCGTGACTCTCGGGTGCACCATGTAAACTTCTCTATGGATCTCACTCAGGATCAACATCCTCAACTCATCATTTGGCGGTACGTAAATCCAACCTTTAAACCTCAATAACCCATCGCCATCAAAAGAAAATCTCTCATATCATGGTACCATTATTGTGTTTTGTCCGATAAAACCCTCGACCTCTTTGTACCAGTTGTCGTCATGCTGTAAAGTTAGAATATTTTCACGTAGATTCATCTAAAGAGGAAACATCGAAAATATGCATGGCCTCTGACTCAAAGAATCCGCCACTCGGTTCACTGTTCCCTTTATGTATGTAATCTCAAAGTTGTACTCGCTAAGCAATTTCGACCAATGTCGTTGCCGCCCGTTCAGGTCGCTTTGCGTAAAAATGTGTTATAGTCCACAATGATCAGTCTTTATTTCAAATTTTCCTCCAACAAGGTAGTGTCTCCAAACCTTCAAGGAATATATGATGGCTAATAACTCCAAATCATGCGTCGCATAGTTCTCCTCATGCCTTCTCAGTTTCCTCGAAATGTAAGCTATCACTCATCCATCTTGCATCAAGACTCCGCCTAAACCTTCCTTGGATGCGTATGTACATACCAAGAAGTACACATCCATGTTAAGGACCTTTAGTATCGATTCTATTGTTAACAACTCCTTAAGCCTCCAAAATGCTTCCGCGCATTTCTCGGTCCAAACAAACTTCTTGTTTTTCTTCTGCAATTCCCTGATCGGATTTGCTATCTTCAAAAATCCCTCGACAAACCATCGATAGTATCTTTCTAAACCCATAAAGCTACTCACTTTTGTGACATTCGTCAGCGCAGGCCATTCCATAATAGCCTCAAACTTGGCTAGATTCATGACAATACCTTCGTCTGAGATGACATGCCCTAAGTAGTGAATCCTAGATTCATAAAAAGAGCATTTGGACAACTTCCCATACAATTTGTGCTCTTGTAGACACTATAGTACCAAGCGCAAGTGCTCATCAATCTCCTTCATCGTCCGAGAGTAGATCAAAATATCGTCAATGAATACTTGGACGAAATTGTCCAAGTACTTGCAGAACACCCTGTTCATGAAACTCATAAATACCCCTGGGGTGTTTGTCAGTACAAACGGTAAAATAGTAAAATCGTAGTGTCCAAACCTTGTCTTAAGGGTGATCTTAGGGACATCATCCTCCTTGATCCACAACTGGTGATAACCTAATCGCAAATCGATCTTGTAGAACACCATCGCACCCTTCATTTGATCGAACAGATCATCAATTCTCGGCAAGGGATATTGATTCTTGATCATAGCCTTGTTCAGTTGACGGTACTCAATGCAAAGCCTCCACGATCTATCCTTCTTTCGTATGAAAATAATAGGTGCACCCCACGGTGTTACACTACGATGTATCAGTCCCAGGTCCAGCAACTCCTTCAGTTGCATTTTCAACTCTTGTAACTCTAGGGCCGACATCCGATAAGGCGTTCTAGCTATCGGTTCAGTCCCCGGTTTTAGGTCTATGGTAAACTCCAACTCTCTCTCCAGCGGCATCCTAGGTAACTCCTCTAGAAATACATCCGCAAACCCTCTCACCACTAGAAGGTGTTCTAGACCTTCCGCTAAACCCCTCTCGTTTAACGCAAGGATTGCATAAAGCTTGCACGCCTTGCGCATACTCTTCTGTAGCTGTAAGGAAGAGATAAACCTCAGGTAAACTCCCTAGTTCTATCCTACAATCACACATCTCTAGCCCTCATCATCAATCAAGCTCAACCATTTCGTCTTACATTTGATTATCGCCTCATGTGATTCCAACCAATCCATACCAATTATGACATCATAAGATCAAAAGATCGTGACGTACAAGTTGGCCCTCGTGAAAAACTCTCCCAGGTTAAGGGCACAATGCGTAACCTTTTCTCTAACCTTTTGTTTGGCTCCCAAGGCCATCTCTACGAAGATAAACTTGTCTTATTCGACGGCCTTTACCTTAATCCATTTTAGCACTGCACCATAAATGAAACTCTCAATAGCACCGGGATCTATCAAAATACTAAGGGTCTGGTCAGCGACAATACATGTCATCTCGAGCACAGTCGACTTATGCTGTGCCTAGTGGTTATTCACTGCTACATGAATCCAATGGGCCTTGCCCATATCTCCCATGGTAGTGGGTCCGACTGATCTTGATGCTCTGGTCCTCTCCACAGGAGAGCCGTGCTGGTAGTGTGGCTCCCCACATGTCCAACACCCCTTCTTCGGCCCAATAGTCCTGGTACCCTAAGTAGAATATGACAACCCACCGACCTAGAACCCTGGTCTATTCTACTGAACAGGCCTAAACTGCTACTTCTGTGGGCGACATTATTGTTGATGATGTGGTCCTTGATTAGGTGTTCGCTTCTGAGGCGGGGGTCATCGGGGTGTGGTGAAAGTGGATCCCTTCTGGAAGCCATGATATCCCAACATATGTGTCACTGGTGTCTGGTGCTACTGTGTTCCAAATGAAACCTGCCCTGCTGGTCTCGCTGGAGTCCTAGTCTGACCCCCACTAATAAGCTCCTCCTCTACTATGAGGGCCTTTCGAATGGAATCGTGCAAGGTTTGAGGCATCAAAATCCTAACCTTTGCAAGCAGACTGTCGTTAAGGAAAAACACAAACCTATTGACCTTAAGTTTCTCTGTGTTGAGGTGCAGAGCATACTGGAGCAGCTCCATAAAATGGGCCTCGTACTCGGGCACCATATGACCTCCCTGTCATAAGGCATTGAACTCACTGAGATGACACTCGATGAATTCCTCTGAAAGGTACCTCTCTAAGAACCATTCCTCAAATAGTTCCCATGACACGTCTTTGACGACCATGTTTAGCTGTGGTAGGAGTGTCTTCCACCATAGAGGAGCACTCCCCTTCAGTTAAAAGACCGCCATGCGGACCTTCATGTTGGAGGTATAATCACGAAGTGAAAAGCACATCGCCATGTTCTTCAACCATGCCTCAGTGGCTGTGCCGTTCGGGGCACCAAAGAACTCAGGAAAGTTGACCTTCTTGAGTTCATGGTGAATGCTACTAGTAACGGTTGGTGCGTGCAGTGGAACCTCAACGGGCACCGGTGCCCTGGCCTCATCTCTGTCTAAGCAGATGATCAGTGCCTCAGACATGCGCTGAAAAGATCTCATCACTCTGACTACATTGCCAACTGCTATCTGCTCCTGTCCGAGAACCTACTCGTCTCCGTTGGGGTTAGGCCTCTCATGTGTGGATGCTACTAGAGGCATCATGCCTCCTCCCCTAGCACCCCGTCGTCTGCCTTCGTGGCGCCCTCTAACCATGATTACCTGCACGCACACAATCAACTCGATTACCAACAGTATAATCAAATCATGTCAATGAAAGTCGTAGCTATCTCAAGTCATGGGTTGAATCCACTCTGATACCGTATGTAGCATTCCTCCTCGTTACGATGAMAAACCTCTTATAACAAGTGTAATTTTCTTTTTGTTTTTAAAAGTGTGTGCACATGTGTACAAKGGAAACAAACACATTTGACTCTACGTCCCCACTCGACGATGAACAACATGCAAACCATGACGAACACAACAAGACGACATGAGACACACAACAAGTAACTGCATGCATCTAACGACGATCAATCGACAATAAGTAAGACTGACTACCCGCCCATCCTACCCTGCAATGGTTAGGACCTCCAAGACACATAATCAATGCTCAAGCTTAGGTTCCCATCGATTTTAACCATTTAAGGTCTCAGGGTTGGCGACTGTTCTGAGGAACATGGAGGTTTCTAAATCCCACCCAACACAAGCAGACCAAGCAATGAAATTAATACAACCAAGCACAACAATAATTAAATGAGAAACCACATCCTCTACGGAAGGTGCAAGACAAAAGGACTTAGACAACGACCAACCAATATTAATACAAGGCATTATCTATGACTCAACTATGATTGATTACAGACCAATTACCCCATTTAAATTTCATTAACCAACAAGTACCTTAAACATAAGGTAAATCCAATTAATCTCAATTCCCCATTTGTTAAGTCATAAAATCTTATTTTATTTAGTTCAAGGACATTACAATTGTATGCTATCACTAACAGTAAAAAAGATAATAGCATCACCATGAAATGATGCCCATAATACCTTTTATATCACAATGACTTGCAATAATCACAATCACATTGCATTTTATGTGTTAACCATAATAAATAAACTGTGATATCATTACCATAATAATGAACATATTAACATTTACTTTACCATGAATATTAGCATTAACCTAAAACATTACACCACATTACCTTAACAATACATTACCTTACATTAACATTACATTACATTACAATACATTCCAGTACATTACCTTAACATTACTTTAACAATTCATTACATTACAATTCATTACATTCCATCACATTTCATTTCATTAAAATAACATTACATTACATTACCTTACATTAACATTCCTTTACTTTATATTACATTACATTAACATCTCATTACATTACATTACATTCACAATAGAATATATAAGTATCAAGATTCTATGGAAAGAAAAACAGAACTACTCCATTATAACAATATCAAACAAAGACAGTTGTATATAACCACCATTCCCTTTTTTAAGAACTTGTTCTTAATTCAATGAGAACCATTATTATATTTAACTCTAGAATCTCCACTAAATATTATTCACGGGTAATAATCGTCCAAAGGTGACTATTGGTTCAGGCGTGAAATTGAAAATGATTAATTCTTACACGAAGTTGCAAGGATATTTTACATAGTTTTTAGTAAACTTTGAAACCTCTATCTGACGGATATATTTTAAAAATAAAAATTCAATATTTAAGTGAGTCACTCCACTTGGGCATTAAATATAAAAGAAGTATTACCTAAATACCTAGAGAGTTTAGACACCCCAAAAATAGGAAGCTATCAGAATCGTGAAGCTAAGTTTAAAACTCTACAGTGCTCATATTTGGAAGTAATCAAGGGTATGGCCACACAAAAATTATCTAACGCTACAATAGGTGTTACATCACCCTAAATTCGGGAAGGGCCCACACCGTAGTTATATGCCATGATTACAAGACAACTGTAATCTAACACAATTTCCGGGGAGTGACCATGCAACCGATTCATACACATAGATCTGCAGAGGTAGAGGAATTAACTACGATTTAGGAAGTATGCAGAGGTGAGAGTCATAACAACTAATCCGAAATGGTGGCATTAATCCCACGAGGTGCCCAGGCAAAAATTTCCCCTGGTAAACATAGTTAAAAATCATTAAGGTAACATGGTGGGTGTTACATACAGTCGCTGAGCAACTTCGTCAGAAGCTAATGGTCTTGTTGGCAGAATCACTAAGGACAGACTCACCATATCCCTTCTCAGCGATTGCAGGCATGCTGTGAGAGAGATATTTTTATATTTCCTCAAGACACTCACGCAGGAAGTGGCACGTGAAGGGGATTCGCTCAACAAGGAGACGCACCAAACAATGGGCATTCGCAGACCCCTAATCTCCTCCAGGGACGGGTTAAATGATAAGGATAACAGATCACTGGCATGTGAAGAACAAAAACGCAGACCAGAAACTAACACAAGCTTAAGCAAACTAGGGTACCGAATCAAATCTAACTTAGCAGTTTAAATTTCCCTTCGGGTTTCAATCCAAGATGCAACAACCCCAATAAAAATAAATTGTTTACGCGTTCCAAGATACCGATACAAGAGGAAAAAAAGAATAAAAATTGCAGGCCGAAAGTTAATCTTAGACTGAAATATTGGCCAGGAAAAGTCATCTAAAAGACAGGATTTAATCATAAGTTCCCCGGATAAAATCATTGAGTTAAAAATTTGCCAGAATTTCGACAAACGAAACTAGGAAGAAAATCCCCTCGTAATCCAAATACAGTGCGCCTAAAATTTATTTTTAAAAAGAAGACTTAAATTTTATCGTTTACTCTACTAGGGTACAAAATTTGCAGTGTGGATTTACAACCCTTACGATAAAGAACACCAATAAAATTTTGTATCCAAAGAAGAGAATGCCAGAGCCAAGGATAACTCATTCGATGGGATCACGTGTTTATAACGGTCTAGGCACATAAAACAACAACAAGGAAATAGGAAGATCCAAATGCTAAGGCCATGCTGAAGGACGTGAATCAGCAGTTAGTTTACCTACCCAATACATATGAAAATCTAAGTCATAAATTCTAATGCATTCTACTCTAAAATCAAGGAGTGTACCATTTCCTAAACTCCCGCTTCGAACGACGTTCACGCGCTCTGTGCTGCTCCTGCTCACCGACCGTCGGGACCTCACCGGTACCTCCCAGCCAACGCTAAGGGTACTCTACTTACCCCTTAGCCCCCCGAGCTGCAAAAGGGCCACACACTCTCTAGATAGTACGTCTAGCTCCCAGCTCGCCTCGCAAGGCTGAGCTACCACTCCTATCCGAGCTAGGAAATCCCAACTCCCCACAAGTAATCAGTCAAGTCACAAATCCAGTAGCATAACGTTATGCTAATAGTCGATCCCTTTCTTCCTCCTCCCTCCTCTCTTTTATAGAGTATTTAGAACTTCCCACTTTCCCCAAATTTCATTTACATTAAGTTTTAATAAAATCTTCTAAAAATTCTCTTTCGTACACATGTCATTCATCCCCAACGTTTCTCCATTAATTATTTTCTTTAACTTATTAAATTGTCTTATTTTCCTCACCCACCTAGAGTTACTCCTATTTTTACTCCTAGGTGTCCCTAGATTCCCTCACAGGTTTTAAATACTTTCCCTAAAATGATGTTGCTAATTTAGTTCAATTTAGAAGGTTCTTTATTGCAAATTCTTTACTAAGTTGACCTCGCTTTTTACCATATGTTCTCGTCTTTCCCTTATTAGGTTTCCTCCATTCCTTAGTTTCCTAACTTTTATTATTCCCTTTTTTCCCCTTTTTATTAGAGCCAAAATGGCAATTACGCAAATTAACCCCTTTTCATTTTTATTAATAATTTAATATCTTTTACACTTTCACAAGTTAAATAATTAAAATCTTCATTATATTTTATATCCACAGTTTTTAATTAAATTATTACTCTCTTCATTTTACCCCAAAAATTTATGAAGACCAAAATTATTACTTAAATGGTTTTTATTTTAAATTTTACCATTTTAAATTTTTAGTTATGTTTTCTCAAGGGTAGACAAAATTTTACCCCTAGCGAAGTTTAAGACTTAGGACTTTGATTCTGAACTAGGTGACATTTTAATTAGGGAAGTTGTTTTAAAATTTCTTAATGAGATATTAGTCTTAGGGCCATCTAGGTTTGTTCCTTTAACATCATCAACGGGACGTGCCCTTCAGGATGCACTACGTGCTCCAAGGGTGCCACTCACCTCTAGTGTTTTTTTTTTATGCGACGTTCCCTTCAGAATGCACCACATGCTCCAAGGGTGCCACTCGCCTCTTCTGTTTATTTTGCACGATGTGCCCTTCAGGATGGACCACGTGCTCCAAGGGTGCCACTCACCTCTTATGTTTCTTTTGCACGTCGTGCCCTTCAGGATCCACCACATGCTCCAAGGGTGCCACTCGCCTCTTCACTGGTTGGTAGACATCAGTAACCCTTGGAGTCAACACTCCACCAGTTGAAGTTGTGGGAGACTAAGGTATTCTAAGGAATAAGGCCTCCACCTTATTGTGAACCCCTTAGAATCATCGTGAGCGATTGTCACAGTCCGCCCTCATGACATCGCGGGTCCTCTTAAACTAGGTAATTGTTAACCAACAGTTCCAGCCACGGTGGGAATGTTAGTAGGTTGTGTCAGGGTTGCTATCCACACGTCTTACTCAACTTCTCTAGTAGTCGTGTGTGGCCCCTTTACTGCATATGTGAGTCTGGTTGGAAAGCTATTATCAGCCTGCATCATCAACAATCATGTCAGACATGTCCACATTATATCATCTAATCAAATGTACAAAAATCACAGTAAAACAATCAAACCCCAATAGTACACTCCCTGACTCGATCCAGAGTCCAAGGGTTTCGTCGATGCCTTTGCATTCTCAAGGTCCAAAACCCTGCACACTCCGTAAAACTGAGTCAATAGCACCTGTCTATGTCAAAGAATAAAAACATCATGTTATCTATCATAACGCATCATAATCAAGGACAAATGTTTTAATATCATAATAGTCTGGGTCACTTGCGAGAAAGTTTCCTCAAAGAATAAGTTTTCTCGATTCACTAGAGCGGGATATTACATACACCCCCTCTTGGTCTAAACTTCATCCTGAAGTTTCATAGTATAAATGATGAAATAAGTGTATCAGAGTATCATAAGTGTATCTATCAAATAAAAATGGAAATTGTTGGCATACATCATATGCTTCCTCCCAGGTCACTGAGCGCGGACTATAATTGTCCTATTGGACCTTGACCTGATCTACCGTTCAACATCGTAGCTGTCGAACGCGATGATCTAAGATGTGGACCGGCTCAGCCGTGAGTTCTCCCTCATCTAATACCTACAAGGAACTCATGTCAATAACATGCATAGTATCACTAATATAATGTCTCAAAACATATACATGAAAAACATCGTGCACATACCTCAAGGAATCAAGCAAGGCTAGTCGATAGGCCACGGGCCCCTTTCTCCCCACAATCTTGAAAGGTCCCATGAACCTAGGAAAGATTTTATCTCCCTTTCCAAACTTGATCGAACTCTTATGCAGTTTAACCCACAGGAAGACTCAATCGCCGACCTCGTAACTATGGTCGACTCGGTGCACATCGGCATAACTCTTCTGTCGATATTGCGCTTCTTTAATCCTTTGTCTTATGGTTTTCATTTGCTCTTCGATTTCTTGGATCACTTCTGGTCCCACTAAGACACTATCCTCAAGTCAATCCCAACTCAAGGGCGTCTGACATGATCGCCCGTAATGAAACTCGAAAGGCGCCATTTTAATGGTGCTCTAGTAACTGTTGTTGTAAGCAAACTCTACTAGAGAAAATAATTCTTCCCAATGCTTTTGTTGGTCCATTAGGTACATGCGCAACATGTCCTCCACGGTTTGGTTCATTCGAGCGGTCTGTTCGTTAGTCTCTGGTTGATACGTAGTACTAATGTTAAGTTGGGTTCGCAAGGCCATTTGGAAACTCATCCAAAATCATCCAGTAAACACCGCTCCTTGATCGGATATAATCCTCTTAGGCACGCCATGCAGCCTCACAATCTCACTGATGAAAACTCTAGCAATGTCAAGTGCATGATACGTCGTACCCACAAGAATAAAGTGAGCACTCTTCATCAAAGTGTCTACTACTACAAAAATCGAGTCATGTCTCCTTCCTGTCTGTGGAAATCCAACAATAAAATCCATCGAAATCACCTCCCATTTCGATTCTAGAATGGCATGTGGTTGTAGTAATCCTACTAGGTGTCTATGTTCAGCCTTTACCTGCTGACACTCTAAAGACCTAGCCACATAGTTAACTATGTCGGCCTTCATTCCCCTCCAGAAGAATAAGGGTTAAATATCTACCCTCATCTTCGTGACTCCCGGGTGTGCCATGTAAACTGCTCTATGAGCCTCGCTCAAGATCAAAATCCTCAACTCATCGTTTCATGGTATGTAAATCTGACCTTTAAACCTCAATAAACCATCGCTATCAAAAGAAAATCCATCATATTGTGGTACCATCATTGTGTTTTGTCCGATAAAACCCTCGACCTCTTTGTACCAGTCGTCGTCACACTGTAAAGTTAGAATCTTTTCACGTAGATTCATCTGAAGAGGCAACACCAAAAAGATGCATGGCCTCCAACTCAAAGCATCCGCCACTCAGTTCACTATTCCCTTTATGTATGTAATCTCAAAGTTGTACTCACTAAGCAATTCTGACCAACGTCGTTGCCACGCGTTCAGGTCACTTTGTGTAAAAATGTGTCGTAGTCCATAATGATCAATCTTTAGTTCAAATTTTCGTCCAACAAGGTAGTGTCTCCAAACCTTCAAGGCATATACGATGGCTAATAACTCCAAATTGTGCATTGCATAGTTCTCCTCATGCCTTCTCAGTTTCCTCGAAATGTAAGCTATCACTCATCCGTCTTGCATCAAGACTCTGCCTAAACCTTCCTTGGATGCATCTGTGCATACCAAGAATTCCATGTCCATTTCAAGGACCTTTAGTATCGGCGCTATTGTTAACAACTCCTTAAGCCTCTAAAATGCTTCCACGCATTTCTCGGTCCAACCAAACTTCTTGTTTTTCTTCTGTAATTCCCTGATCAGTTTTGCTATCTTCGAAAATCCCTCGACAAACCGTCGATAGTATCCTGCTAAACCCATAAAGCTACACACTTCCATGACATTCATCAGTGCAGGCCATTCCATAATAGCCTCGACCTTGGCTGGATCCATGGCGATACCTTCACCAGAGATGACATGCCCTAAGTAGTGAATCCTAGATTGATAAAAAGAGAATTTGGACAACTTTCCATACAATTTGTGCTCTCGTAGACACTGTAGTACCAAGCGCAAGTGCTCATCATACTCCTCCACCGTCCAAGAGTAGATCAAAATATCGTCAATGAATACTTGGACGAACTTGTCCAAGTACTCATGGAACACCCCGTTCATGAAACTCATAAATACCCCTGGGGCATTTGTCAGTCCAAATGGTAAAACAGTAAACTCGTAGTGTCCAAACCTCATCTTAAATGCGGCCTTAGGGACGTCATCCTCCTTGATCTGCAACTGGTGATACCCTAATCACAAATCGATCTTGGAGAACTTCGTATCACCCTTTATTTGATTGAGAAGATCATCAATTCTCGGCAAGGGATACTAATTCTTGATCGTGGCCTTGTTCAGTTGACGATAGTCAATGCAAAGCCTCCATGATCCGTCCTTCTTCCGTATGAAAATAACAGGTGCACCCCACAGTGATACACTAGGACATATCAATCCCAAGTCCCGCAACTCCTTTAGTTGCATTTTCCACTCTTGTAACTCCAGGGTCGACATCCGATAAGGCATTCTAGGTATCGGTTCAGTCCCTGGTTTTAGGTCTATGATAAACTCCAACTCTCTCTCCGGTGGCATCCCCGGTAACTGCTCCGAAAATACGTCTGCAAACCCTCTCACCACTAGAAGGTGTTCTAGACCTTCCGCTACTCCCCACTCGTTTAATGCAAGGATCGCATAAAGCTTGCACCCCTTGCGCATACTATTCTGTAACTGTAAGGAAGAGATGAACCTCAGGGAAACTCCCTAGTTTCGTCCTACAATCACACATCTTTGTCCCTTGTCATCGATTAAGCTCAACCATTCTGTCTTACAGTTGAGTATCTCGTCATGCGATTCCAACCAATCCATACCAATTACGACATCATAAGATCCTAAGATCGTGACGTACAAGTTGGCCCTCATGACAAACTCTCCCAGGTTAAGGGCACAGCCTGTAACCTTTCCTCCAACCTTCTGTTTGGATCCCAGGCCTATCTCTATGAAGCTAAAGTCATCCTGTTCGACCGCCTTTACCTTAATCCTCTTTAGCAATGCAGCAGAAATGAAACTCTCAGTAGCACCAGGATCTATCAAAATACTAAGGGTCTAGTCAACGACAGTACCCGTCGTCTCAAGGACAGTCGACTGATGCACTGCCTGGYGGTTATTCATCGCTGCATGAATCCGATGGGCCTTGCCCATATCTCCCATGGTAGTGGGTCTGGCTGATCCAGATGCTCTGGTCCTCTCCACAGGATAGTCGCTCTAGTAGTGTGGCTCCCCACATGTCCAACACCCCTTCTTTGGCCCAGTAGTCCTGGTACCCGAAGTAGAAGATGATGACCCACATGCCTGGAACCCTAGTCTATTCTATTGAACAAGCCTAAACTACTGCTACTGTGGGCGACACTGTTGCTGATGCTGTCGTCCACGATAAGGTGTCCACTACTGAGGTGGCGGTCGTCGGGGTGTGGTGAAAGTGGATCCCTTCCGGAAGCCACGATATCCCGGCATATGTCTCGCTATTGTCTAGTGCTGCTGTTTTCCAGATGAAACTTGCCCTGCTGGTCTCGCTAGAGTTTTGGTCTGACCCCCACTAATAAGCTCCTCCTCTACTATGAGGGCCTTCTAGATGGCATCGTGTAAGGTTTGAGGCATTAAAATCCTAACCTTTGCATGCAGGTTGCCGTTAAGGCCAAACACAAACCTATTGACCTTAAGTTTCTCCGTGTTGAGGTGCGGAGCATACCAGAGCATCTCCATAAAACGGGCCTCATAATCAGGCACTATATGACCTCCTTATCGTAAGGCGTTTAACTCATTGAGTTGACGCTCGATGAAGTCCTCTGAAAGGTACCTCTCTCAGAACCGTTCCTCGAACAGTTCCCATGACACATTTTCGATGACCATGTTCAGCTACGGTAGGAGTGTCTTCCACCATAGAAGAGCGCTCCCCTTCAGTTGAAAGACCGCCATGCGGACGTTCATGTTGGAGGTATAATCGTGAAGTGTGAAGCACATCGCCATGTTCTCCAAGCATGCCTTGGTGGCTGCATCGTTTGGGGCACCAAAGAACTCAGGAAATTTGACTTCTCGAGTTCACGGTGAATGCTACAAGTAACGACTGGTGCGCGCAGCGAAACCTCAATGGGCGCCAATGCCCTGGCCTCATCTCTGTCCAAGCAGCTGATCAGTGCCTCAGACATGCGCTGAAAAGATCTCATCATCCCGACTACATTGTCAAATGCTATCTCCTCCTGTTCGAGAACCTGCTCGTTTCCCTAGGGGTTAGACCCCTCAAGTGTGGATGCTACTAGAGGCGTCGCACCTCCTCCCCTAGAACCCCGTCGTCTACCTCCACGATGCCCTCTAACCATGATTACCTGCACGCACACAATCAACTTGATTACCAACAGTATAATCAAATCATGTCAACGAAATCCATATTTCTTGAACACTTTATAGTGATGTACATTTTCCTCTTAAATATGAAAATGAGGATAGCATCAATATCTAAGTTCATTATCTATATGGAATTTTGATATGTAAAGTGCAATATCTACTACTAATGTACATGAACTTCTTCCTAGATCGAGACTATCTAGGTTTGTGTAAATGGATATAGCATGGATTTACAAGTAATAATGATTGTACATGCTTAAACATTTAATAATAATCAATTAATGAATTTTTTTTTCCATATAATCTATTTTACTTCCTTATACACTCCTTTTTAAATTTCCACTATAAGGCCTTCGAGGGAATGTTGTTTAGAATTGGAATATTAATGTTTAGAGTTCCAAAGAACAAATTACAAATTTGGGATATACATTCTTCATTCCCATCCTTTATGGTTCTTCTAGTTGCACATGTTATGAAGACTTCCACACTATTTTTGGGCTTCTTGTTTGTGTAGGAAAATTTACTCTCGGATTTGAATTTGTGTGAAATTTTATTCCTTTGGTTATCCTAGAAACTTTTGTAAACATGATCTATTGATTTCTGTTACATGTTCACATAAGTAATAGATGTGGTACATATGTATTCCATGCATACATAGGTCATAGATGTGGTAATTATTCACACTTGTGATAATTAGGAATTAATGGAACCATTTTTATTAGCATTCTCTTCATTTCTCCAAATTGTGTATTCCTATGTATTTATTTCGAATTTGAATATAAAGACATATAGGGAATATTTTATTGGATTTGAATATTAACATTAAATTTAAATATATATATATATATATTACTAATTTGAAATGCAATTACTTTATAGCCATAGTTATTAAATTACTTTAATTGTTTAGATATTTTTTCTAAAGTAATGGATTTCTTTGGGACACCTTTCTTGAGATGTTCATTCCTCATATCTCCTTCATCATTCTCATCCTTTATCTCACTTGTAATTGTGAATTTTATAAAGGCTTCAATTCTATATTTGGAATTTCTTTTTATGTAGAACAACTTATTTTAGAGTTTGAATTTGCTTAAAATCACTTTATCTTACATATCCTAAAGGTTTATGTAGACACAATCTATTGATTTATAATTCTAATTAATTTGTATAAAATATAGAAATACTTATATGACATTTTATAACTTCTCCTTATTTTCCACTTATAATGACGATGACTATGGTGTAATAAATAATATAATTTTTTTCAACAAAAAGTCATAAAAAACAGTACAATTTGTTAAATAAAAAAATTGCCTTTAAATTTAAATAAGAGAATGTGTATATGTTAAAAATTAACTATCTAATAAAAAAATTATATCATGAATTTGCATATACGAAGTAACATTGTACTTTTGGGAACAAAAAAACGAACAATACTTTCATTAAAACCAACCAATATATATAAAATATTATAAAACATAAATGAAATATAATAAATTAAGTACAAAATGATAATGAAATCTAATAAATTAAGTACAGAATAATAAATCTAATAAAAAAATCTTATAAAAATCCATTTAATCCTATTGTTTGAGGTTCAGAATGGTTAAGAACAAAGGGTTGAACCAGAAAGTGGTAGTCGATCTGCACGCCAATGACGTGGCCACAGGGCTGGACCCCCACGACCAAGTAACAGTCCAATGGACTATGAATTAGCCTTGAGGGGCCAAACCTGTGGCCAAGTCATTGGCATGCCCACAGTTTGGCCACAGGGCTAGGACCCCATAGCCAAGTCACCGTCCAGTGGACTGTGACTTGGTCGTGGGGGGCCAACCATGTGGCCAAACCGTTGGTGTGCCCACATCTTGGCCACAGGGCTAGCCCCTTGTGGCCAAGTCACAGTCCACTAGACTGTGATTTGGCCATCGGGGGCCAGTCCTGTGGCCAAACCGTTGGCGTTCCCATGGCTTGGCCACAGGGCTGCCCCCCCGCAACCAAGTCATAGTCCACTAGATGGTGTCTTGGCCGAGGGGACCCAACCCTATGGCCAAGCTATTGGCATGCCCATGGCTTGGCCACAAGGGCTGCCACATAAACTAAATTTTAATTTAAAATAAAAAATTAAATTTGCAATTACAAATTAAAAATAAAAAATTAAATTTAAAACTAAAATTTACAGTGAACTTACTTGAAGCTCGGTCTGTTGACCGACCGCCAACACAACAAACCAACCACCCATAGGAATGCCCACCAACATGACCTCTGTGCCAACCCAATGTTTGTGCCAACACTCACTATCACAAACATAGGAACGCTCACAATCAATCACTATCACAAACACAAAGACTTAGAAAAACATTACAATACTAATGTGTGGTTGATATATAAACATTCTTTCGGTCGAAACATTCTTTCAGTCGAAAGATTGTCTGGCCGAACAATCTTTTGGACAAAAGAATGTTTCAACCGAAATATCTTTCGGCCAAAAACATATTGCCGGATGGAAAAAATACGTCCGATTAAATTTTTACATGCAAATCAAGGGTGTGTTCACTATACCGTTCGATTTGACGTTCCACTTTTCGGCAGAAAAAACGTTTTTCAAAATTTTTGAGATCAGATTGCCATGAAAGTGTTACCCACCTTCGTCATTTCACCCTTACCTCCTAGAAGGGACATAGATTTTACAATATATTTAGTACCTAGATATGCATAGGTATTTAAAGCACCTTACAGGATGAGTACTCCAGAGTTGATTGAACTTAAAATGTAGTTTTAGGAGTTGAAGGGTAAATAGTACATTAGACCTAGTGTGTCTTTGTGGGGAGAACCAATCTTGTTTTTAAAAAATAAGGATGGAACTTTTAGGTTGTGCATTGATTACATGAAGCTATGTAAGATGACGATTAAAAAAAAGTATCATTTACCCCAAACTGAATATTTTTTTAATCAAGTCGGTGAGGCTAAAATATTTTTGAAGATAGACTTGTGGTCATGATACCATCAGATTAGGATAAAATACAAAGACATTCAAAAGACTATTTTTCGAACCAACTATAGACACTATGATTTTGTAGTGGTATCCTTTGGTTTAACTAATGCACCCACAACATTTATGTGCTTAAGGAACAATGTGTTAAGAAAATATTTAGACATGTTTGTGGTTTTGTTCATTAATAACATATTTATTTATTCAAATACCAGAGAAGAGCATGAATACACTAAGGATTGGTTCTAGAAATACTTAGAGAACATAAACTATATGCAAAGTTCAGTAAATGTGAATTTTATCAAGATAAAGTGTAGTATTTAGGACATGTGATTTTAGGAGAAGGGATTTTAGTTTACATTAGAAACGTCAAAGCCATTGTAGACTTGCTAGTACCAAAGGATGTCTTAGATGTTCAATCCTTTATGGGTATCACACAGTATTGTCAGTTTTATTGAAAGGTTTTCAAAACTTGCTTATCCAGTAACTTGTTTACAAAGAAAGGGGAATAAGATTTAAATGGACCAAAAAATATCAAAAGAGCTTCGAAAAGTAATAATAGTTACTGACGACAACACCTATTATGAAGATATAATATCCACAGAAGGACTTTGTGGTATCCATAGATGCTTCATTATAAGGATTGTGAGGTGTATTGTTACATGATCATTATGTAATTGCTTATGAGTCATGGAAATTGAAACCTGATGAAGACAATTATGCAATACATGACATGGAATTAACTACTATTGTACATGCTTTAAATACGTGGTGACATTACTTGTTGGGTAGGAAATTTACGTTAAAACTGACAATATCAGCCTTAAATATTTCTTTGATCAGCCGAATCTAAACACAAGACAAGAAATATTCTTATCTTTCCTAAGTGAGTACGATTTTGAGATAACACATATAAAAGGAAAAGAAAATAAAATAGATGATGCACTTAGCATGAAATTAAATGTAATTTTCAGCAACAATGTACAATCTGATCTGAAACACAGAATTCTAGCAGCAAAAGATGAGAATTATAGGAAAATTCAAGAAAATTGTCAAAAGAATAAGTTAGTTGAGGAAGAATCAAATTTTAGTTGCAGTCACGAAGGTTTGGTTATGTACAAAAACAGATTTTATGTTCGAAATAACACATAATTGAAGGATTTAATATTATTGAAACTACATAAGAGACCTTATTCTGATCATCAAGATTTTGAAAAGACAAGAATGAATTTACAGAAATAATATTTTTTTCCTGGAATGAAAAGAGAGGTAGGTGAATAATTTGTCAGTTGTCTATATTTCCAACAAGTTAAGGCTAAGAACTATCACCGAGGTGGATTATTGTTTCCCATACCCATTCTAGAATGGAAGTGGGAAGTAATTAGTATGGAATTCATTACATGACTGCCTATAACTAGGTAGCATATTGACTCTATAATGTTAGTAATAGAAAAAATTATGGAAGTTCCACACTTTATTCTAGTAAAATCTACTCACAAGGCTATAAATATTGTATAGATTTTGATGAAAGATATTTTCAGAATGCATGGTTTACCTAAAAAAAACATCTCATACAGGGATACAAAGTTTACCTCCAATTTATGGAAAACCTTATTCAATGGTTTGGATACTAAATTTAGTTTTAACACCACATATCATCCTCAAACTAGTGGTCAAACAGAAAGGACTAACCGCATTGTAGAGGATATGTCATAGATGTATGCAATGTACTACTCCACAAAGTGGGATGATTATCTTCATTTGGTCAAGTTTGCATAAAATAATTGTTATCATTATTCCTTAAAAATGAGTCATTTTAAAGTGTTGTACAATAGAAGGTGTTTAACCCCGATAAACTGGGACAACCCAATTGAAAGATTCATTCTAGGATCAGATATGGTAAAATAAATGGAAACAAATGTTCAAAAACAAAATCTAAACTTGAAAAGTGCACACGATAGACATAAGAGATATGCATATTTAAAGGGGATACATGCAAAATTCAATGTTGGATACAATTTTTACTTCCTATTAAAACCCATAAACAATTAATTTAAGCTTGGTAAAAGTTCTAAGTTGTCACCATGGTATTGTGGGACTTTTTAAGTACTTGCGAGAGTAGGATCAATAGCCTACCAACTTGCACTACTAGCCAATTTCAAAGTACAACATGTATTTCATGTTCCATTTCTAAAGAAATATATGCATGATGTAACTCATATTGTTAATTGGAATGTGATCTAGATGGAACCACAAGGTGAGTTCCAGGTGGAACCGCTACGCATTCTCGACAAGAAGGAACCTATACTGCAGAACAAAGCCATCTCTCAACAACAATAAGGAAACTATACTACGGAACAGAGCCATCTCTCAAGTTAAAGTACAGTGGAGACACTATATCCCGGAGGAGGCCACCTGGAAATGGAAGAAGCTATGAGGAAATATTATCCATTTATGTTCCAAAGATTAGATGCTCATATAGGAACACCTAGGATGGTGTTCATTTCAAAGGGGGGAGGGGCGGGGGGCGGGGGGATGTAATGTCCCTCCATTTAAAACAATTTGAACAATTTTAATTTTGGGTTATTTCTGTGGAGGAAGTTTTTTTCTTGAGAAAATACTTAAGATAACATTATATCATAATAAACTTGCATGATGAGAAGTATTTTTGTAAATATTATTTTTAATTTATTTTATTTTACTTGAGACAAAATGATTAGAGTATCTAGTTACAAAAGAGTAATTCATTATTCCATGGAAGGGTGAAAAGGGATGAAAAACACGAAGTAAATATTGTCCATGAGGAAAAGTGTAAACCTACTCCCAAAGATGTGGGATGTGAGGAAACAAGATAAAAAAAAGTTACGCCAAGAATATTCCCTAGGGTTAGGGATGAGGCTAACTTGATGAGTAATTGCCACTCATCAATAGAAATAGTCAAAAAAAAATAGTCAAAATCTAGTTTATCTCAAAAAAAAATATTGAAATTTCCAATCCCTATAGAATAATGAATTAGGCTTTCAGTGAAAGAAGAAAGTAACTTGGATGTTATATATTTCATTTCCTATCTTTTATTATATTTATACTACTAAAGGATATTAATAATTACAAGAGTGTACATTTGTATATTCAATTTCTATAACAAGTAAAGAAATAATTTCTGTTTAGTTAATTGTGGTATTTGTGGATAACAAGTAAAGAACACTAGTGTAATATTTTCTACTAAAAAAGAATACCGATAATAGACATAACAATAAACCAAAAAACCATGAAATGATATTAACTAGGAGCATTCATTTATGAACAAAGAAAAAATTCAAGTATTCCCATTTCTTCTTTTCAAGGTGATATTTATTATTTATTTAAATACAGTAGATAAATTAAAATATTAAAATAAAAATCTTATAAAACACAATGCTCAGCAATGTTCAGAATACAAACAAAAAGAGTCAACATTTGTCTCTATTTTAAGCCAGAGCCATTAACAATGGTAGTTCTTACCTTTTGTTATCATAGCATATGGGTTACGATAAAAGAATTCTTGAAACAAAACCATGATGATTAACACAGACACCCTAGTCGGGTTATTTATATATGCAAAGATAAACCAGAGAAAGAATGTTATGTTTCTTTTGAACGAAAGATAAAATTTTATGACTCTCATGGTTGTAACAAAGAACTCACTAAAGCGTAACCCCGTCTTTGAAAGTCGAGAAAGAATCGACTGTTGATAAACACATATACAAGGGAAAGTATGAATATGGCTATAAAGAAAACATTTTGTGTATCCATCAACCTCATGGAGGAGGCTATGGTAAATCTTTTAAGCAAAAAAATTAAATAATATTAACCCTAAAAACCCTGTCGTGTAGCAGGGAGTGAACTTGAGTGATAAGAAAAAACACTATATTCTTAAGCTTTACTATAATTTATTACATACTATAGAAGCATAACCAACGTCTAGTGACAGTTAGAGTAACCAAGTAATAACTTGTATGGATGTAGCACGGTCACAAGTCCGTGGAGAAAAGAGATGATGTAAATACTTCGTTACCTCTGCATTCTATCTGAGTAATGAGAATCCACCTCTAGATGTCAGTCATCCCAAAATCTTTGTAACCACGCTTATGAGTTCTCTTAAGAATTGGATAGACCTTCTCCTCATTGCTCTTGAGTTGCAACCTAGAGGGTGTTAAGTATTTCCCTGCAACAAACCATATATACAATTAAAAACACAGATAGAGAGATAATCACGATATATTACCAGAAAAATCCTTTGAATACAAAGTTAATCAGTTACGTGTTGGTTTGTAACAAGCGGTGGACAAAACCCTTTGATGGGTCTATGGTTTCCATTTGGCACATCATTGGAATCTTTCCTATGTAACAAATATAACAATGACTTATATATTGTCGCCATGAACTTACACAAAATTAAACGAGGGTTAGGAAGTAACGATGTTACTTTCGCTTACTTAGTGTTGACCCTTGTCAACAACAAGGATGGCTTCTATGCCATGAATGAAATCATCTTGGCCTATACTAGCAACAATAGTAGTGATAAGAAGAACGAACCTTATCACAAACCCAGGACGAAATTTCTATGGTGTATGAGTTAGACACCAAAGTATTCACATTATTACAACCTGGAAGCATGAAAATTCTTCTATCTGAAGCAAGTATAACTCTGCAAACATGAGCAATAAAATTTACAAACCCTCGGTGGAACATAGAGGGAGGATCGTCGGATCAACGCTTCACCCAATTGAATTGACACACTGAACGAGAGTAAAGGGGTAATCTCAGATTTCCAAGCATGAATAAAAAGTGTTTCTAGTACTGTCTTTACTGGAGTGGAAGTTTGAAAGCACACAAGCAGTCCCTACATGGTCACGACCTCGAAGTTTGAGAGGCTGAGGTCGATTACTGTGGAGTTAATAATAATATGAGAAATTAAAGTATTGATACATGGATTTGATCCACACAAAATTCATAAATATAGTTATTATATATATATAATCCTAACGATTGAGAATTCAAAACAACTAAGGAATAACACAAGAGAATAGGAGTATGTGTTAGGTAACCTATGTGGATTCGATCCAATGTATTAACATTATAGCTAATTTGTGTTTAATGGATGGATAATATAGTTATTATATGACTAAAGCTTGGAATAACAAGATGTTTAAGCAAAACAAGGTGTTATTAGTTTACAAAATTTCAGTAACAAAAATTATTTATATATATATAT
>JASDQU010503992.1:34978-51370 GCA_032191745.1 Picea mariana
AACATCATAATAGGTGTGATCTAATCATGATATTAGAGTGTTCAACCTATTATGAGTAATAGAAAGATTTAGAATGAACTATTGAATTAACAAAATTCACAACAATGCTAAGTACATTAGTAAATTAATATAAAGTAATATGCATTAAAAAAAATATATATAATGTTAAGAGTTATTAATGTGAAAATAGAGTTAAGAAAATGCACATCACTGTGAGGCTATGGTAGTTTACTAAGAAATTGTATCCCTTTATTAAAAAATGGTCATAAATGGACATTCTCATGGGTGGTCTTACGAACATATACCTTTTTAATGAAAGGTTCGACTCTAGGAATATCTTCACCAAAAGAATTTACAATTGTTACTTCTCTAAGTTCAATTTGTATAATTACAAAAGCCCAAAAGAGATTTCACTGCATCATGTAGTTGATAGTTAATAGTCATTTGAGGTTGAATTGATGTTAGAATTGAAATGCCCATATAAACACCTACACTTTGATTATCAAGGAGGGATTTTAGGAGTTGTTCATAGAAAATGAGGGGACCTTTGTTGAATACATGCACTACTCTTGATGTGAATTGGTAGGAATAACCATGGAATTGGTTGAGGGGACCTTTGTTGAATATATGCACTATTCTTTATGTGAATTGGTAGGAATAACGATGGCATTAGTTATCATTAGAATTTAAGTGTTACTCTTTTAATGTTTCTTATTCACCATGCCTAAGCTTTTCTTATCTCGGATTTCATGAATTATCATTGCTTGATTACATAAGTTTCATTTTATCACAAGGATTGATGTGGATATATTGAAGAAAATTATTTTTCAATCATTTACTAAATGATATAGATTGATGTTGATACATTAAATGATATAGATTGATTTTATTTTATTTTTTTAGTTTTTCCATGACATGTGGGGCTAAACTGTGGCTAAGAAACCGCGACTCAGGGGCATTTAAGACTTCAAAATCACTCGGGGATCGTACCCGACCTGAGCCACAGAAACCCTTAACATGGATGGATTTTTTTTTTGTCCCCGCAGGTTTCGAACTGGTGACTTTAACATCATGGGGTGCTTTAACAACACACTTCGTCGTCGACTGTCCTACACCTCGGGAACTTATAAATTTGAAGGACATGCGGTTGGGATTTGATCCACTTATGTGTGCACAAGTCACGATACCATTTAATATAGTATCTTTGGGTGCAACCACACATTCGAAAACTACCTCAAGGTAACCTCATGGCTCCAGGTAAAGCCCTCATGAAAATTAAACCTTGCCCAATGGTTAAAAACTCTTCACTTTCCACAATTGAATCCAAACTCTTTAAACAAGATAAATTAATGTTAATATATCAAAGACAATTATTTTTCAATCATGCACTAAATGTTATAGAATTATTTGGATAAGAAGTATTCCTAACAATAGGATTGTTTTACATTTTTAAAGACTTTTTGGAAAAAGTCATATGAGAATGGTTGAAACAAATAATGCATGATAAATAATTATTTGGATGAAAAACATTCAATTGTTGTTTTAATTTTTTAACGGGTGTTTGGGAAAAGTGATATGGGGATGTTTGAATTCTTTGTCATTATATACAAATAATGCATGCATGTTTCTATACAGCGAAAAAAATCAGATGCAATATAAAGGTCATAGGAAAACTAGTTTTTTATAATGCATCTACATTCTTTACATGTAGAAACATGCACACTTTTTGAATAACTCAAAATGGAATATGGAAAGAATTGATAAATGATTTTGAAGTGCTATTGAAATGAGATTTTAGATTTTACGTAAATCGGTAGGAATTTTAAGATTTTAATTTTCCCAATGTGTATCAAACCTAGGATGCCAATGAGTCACTCATCATTAAGGATGGTGAGGAAATCCATCATGATACAGATGTTGGCGTTGGAACCATTCTGGGCATGTCTTACTTAAAATAAAACTACTATTTAGTTATGTTTGGACAATGTATAGAAATGTAGTGTGATCTTTAGAAAGTGTCTTCACTTTATTTCACTTCACTCCCTTCTACATATTATATATGGCTGAGATATCAATGTTGTGTAGTGTCAACAACATCAAATATGTTAGAGATAAATTAGATGATTTTATAGGACATCTATGATCCGTAAATAGTGGGCATATGGCATATCTATTTTTGATCTTCATCATGGCTCATTGTATAATTAGATTTAAACTCTTGGATCTACCCAAATATGTGATTTCCTTTAGATTGTGGTTGAAAAGATGGGGGAATATTAAAAGAAAAGGGTCCAAGATTAATTCCCTAAACTATACAACCATGAGCCACCTTGATTTTTGTGGTACAAAAGCTTTTTGGGGGGCAGGATACTAACAAATAAGGGAGTTATTGCTAGAGTGTGCATTGGTATAAGAAGTATGTTCCAGTACCATTCACTGTAGATGCTCCAAAAGTCACAGAAAATATACAGTAGAAGAAGTGAATCGGTAGGAAGTTCTAGAGTCCATTTTTTTTTGCTTTGTTATATAATTCGCTTCTTCCCTCAAACCCGTACTTCTTCAAAATGTGCAAGGACAAAATGAAGGAATATACCATATAGAAGGTGTGTGGCAAGTGCTACAGGAAATAGTAAATCGATCGTCCTCAAATCAATGAGATAAAATGCTAAGTCAACACATGATCCCCATTCCGAGAGAATTCATTGCAGCTCTGCATTTCACGAGCTTGGACATTCAGAATAAGATAGGGTGTAGCCGATTTGCGCAGTGTAGAGGGACGACTTGTTGTATAGTGCCAAGAAAACTAAATGCCGAAATAAAAAAAAGATCACATTTGCATGGTGAGAGTTCTAGTTAATTCCGAGCTAACTCTTATGATATCTTTCAAATGGAAATAATATTGCAACTCCAGATTTTCCAATGAAATTCCATTTCCAATCCCCAAAAATATATATCTGAAAGGAAAATGGGATAAAGAGTGAGCGCATTCCTCCTTGGTCCAACTTGCAACACGTATAAATGGATAAGCATCCCATGAGCTAGGATCGAAAGAAATCATGATTTTAATGACGTGTCCACACAACAATAGGACGTCTAGAGTTAACACAACTTCTGTAGCAGCAAGAATAGAAAATAAACCACAAAATTTGAGATTTATCATTTGGAACGATATCTCGCTAAGCACAGTCTTTCAAACAAAGAAAGACATTGTAGAATACAATTTGAAACAACAATAAATTTCCTAAACTAGACATCAATGTAGTGAAACTCATTTAGACAACATTAAATCCTAGAGACAACAAAGTACCTTGGAAACACAAAAATTATTAGATCTCTTAATAAGCTCGGAAGAATATTATAGAGGAGTGAAACATACACAAACTGTTTATTGTTACTCAGTTTCAACACCAAATTATATATGACCATGGTTTAGATATACCTTAATTCAATGTGGACAAGATCCTTGATTCCTTCGTCCACCAAAGCTTAAGCAAGTTGTCTTCTTTAATTTTTCATTTCTTCATTTATTTTTCTCAAATTCTCCTTACCTCTCCTTTATTTCCTTCTTCACTACAATCTTAATTTTTTTAATGAAATTCCTTTGGAAGATCAACCATCACAATTGTTCACTTTTACTTTCAACTTTCTAAAAAAGAGAAACTAAAAACTAAAGTAAAACAAAATGTTTCATGTTTATTATAATATTTATAAAAGGTTTATCCAATATCAAATTTTGATCACATCTCTCTATTTGAAGGATATTGGTCCCCAAAATGTTGAGCATTAAGAAGAAAAAAGCACAAGGCCTTGTTTTCTTCTACATATCCACCATTCCATTATTGATGAAGCTTGCTTGTTTCCTCCTTCTCTTCCCTTGTTTTGCTACTAGAGGATTTATTCTCTCTCTCACTTGATGTGCTTTGATGAGATATTCCTTGCCACCCTTAACCAATTGGTATTTTTTTTTGTAGAGGATAACATATATATTCCATAGCTATGGGCTATCAAACATCACCCTACAGGTATGTGTTGAGGCCTCAACAACTCCTATAATTTTTTTACAAAAATAAATGGGTCCCCATTAAAATTTTATTAGCTACAGTTGCATTTGATTTCATTTTTTCTGAATTCAAGAAATGATTTGTTAGTTTTTTCTATATTCATTATTTGGTTTTCATCAATTATTTTGGCATTATTTTTATGGCATGCTATTTTCTTGATGTAATGTTGTGGAAACAAAATCATTAGTGAAACTCCATTAGCTAGCTTAATGATTATGATTTAGATGATGGAATTGTTGCATCATGAAAGTAAGTTGTTTTTCACATTTTTTGGCATGAATAATGGTTGTGACCTTTGAGTTTTTTATTTTTATTTTTGACATGGTGTGTATGCTCATATGAACTTATTAAAATTAATTACATTCTTACATTTGGTGGAAATTGATTCATCATGATGTTTCATCAAGGTTTATCTTGAATACATTAATGATTTAATCGAGCACTTTGAAAAATAAAAAGAATTCACTTAAAAATCATATTTTATAATAAATGATGTTCCTTAAAAGAATATAAATCAAACAGTGGAAACAAGCAAATCTATTTTGGTTTCAATAGAGAATCATTTTTCATGAACATCGAACTTTTATTTAAAAACTTGTCTTTTTCATATTTTGTCCTTTTTGGCATATCAAAAGAATTTCATTAAGGCTTACTGATATCAAACTTATTTTGTGTGTTAAAAGAATCTTACGCAAAGATTAGAGACAAACCAATGGTTCTAAATTTGAGATAAACACGGATTTTTTACAAAGTTAATAATATCATGTATTGCTATTTTTGATGTTTGACTAAATACAATACTTAAGTTTTGTTTTAATTAGAAAATTAATATTTTTAAATTAAAAGATATGATTGTCAAATAATAGGATTAAGCTCCATTTTGCTCCATATTCTTTCTAAACCAAAATAATAAAATTGAATCGAAAATTAACAATATAAGGTAAAAACCAACAAAACATTTAAATTATAACGTGAAAAGTTTAAATCAATTTTATTAAAACTTTGACATGTTAAATTTTATGTAACTATTTGAAACATGCTGAATGTGTGCACCTTTTTCCTTTCAAATATGTGCATAAAATTTTCTATTAAAAAATGAAAAGACATACGTGCATGGTCCATCTCATTTATCTCATATTTTTGGCATGTCATTGGGCATAATAATCTGGGACAAAAACATAAAAAGAAAAAGAAAATTAATAAAATAATGAGATTCAACATAATGCTTGTCTCGTTCAAAGGTTATTCACTTTTTGTCTTGGGTGATTATTAATGGAAATTTAAAGTTTTTCTTTTTGGGTCATCTCCGTTATATGAATTGAAATGAGCTTTTTCCTTCCCTCTAAATTCAATAACTCTTTGCAGCTGTAACATGTAATAAAATGCATGATTCATGCACGTGTTTGGTATTTAGATTGTAAGTTAAGAAATATTTTCTTTTAATTATTGGTTTTGTGCAAGATGTTGATCGGAGTAGGTTACTTTCAAGATCATTCTTGGATTTCTTTCTCTTATCAACATATTTTTAAATTAATAAGGATGTGTAAACTAAAATATTTAGCGACATGCACAACAATAACTAGTAAACATGTATATTCTAAAGATTTAATTAAACGATAAATAAATACACATCGAAATATATTCATATACAAGTAAATAATATCATAACAAAGAGAACTTATTTTTAGAAAAAAAGATATCAACTGACTGCAGACCAATGATGTTCCACCCAATCATAGACACTAGTGTTCCAAAAATCAACAACAGTATCACTCTCGAGCCAGGGCTATGAATCCAAAAGGATGGTTCGAAAGTGTTACTTGGCTTTCCAAACCAGACAATGCTCAAGCTCCTACAGGATTTCCGAGCACTTGCAGCAATCCAAATACCTATCTCTCTTCTACCCAGCCTGCATCACCCAAGAGAATGGACCCCCACCCTTCTCTGCCACAAAGTCCCTCAGGAAGTCATTCTCCTTCCAGGCCTCCAACGCAACTGGCCCAGAGTATCCATGCTGGAACTCTCAGGACTCGCAGCCATGAGAAAATATGGGCACATGACAACGCATCTCAGACACACAGGCCTCAAGTCATGGTTGGATTACACCAGTGACCTCTACAACCAACAATGCCATGGCTACTCTTCAACAGTTTGTTTCCCTCTCCCCAAGCCAAGACACGAATGATGAAGGATGAATGAGTGATAGGTAAGAATGTAATGAATGAATGGGTGAGTAAGTGAGTGAACCAATGAACCAGTGAGCAAGTGAATGAGGGAATAAGTGAAACCCCCAACAAACCAGGGGTAGGTTTAAGTATTTCATGGGGAATCAAGAACCTCTTAGCCTTCCTCAAGAAGCTCATGTAACTAATCTGCTCCCTTAGACAAAAAGGTGATCAAAATAGGAAATAAGCATGTAGCCCCTTTATTCCCCTCCCTTGTGGAATCATAGCTCTGTATAACTCTATTCCTTGTCTGTCTAGCAACCAACGATGTATTTATTATTAATAATGATCCAAACATTACATTTCTTAGGCACACTGGCCTCTTTTAATTCTTTGGGCCCTCTAGCCTCTTGACAATTAGCAAAATACATTATTTAATATGGGGCTCAAAACCTGGGGTGTTACATCCTCTCGCCCTTATTTTGGCATTGTCCTCAGTGCATATACAAAATAGAGATCAAAATCTCAAAGTTTATTCAAAAAGTTGCAGGTACTTTGCCCGTATGGAATCTTCATACTCCCATGTAGCATCTTGGGGACCGTAGCATGTCCACTGAAATTTTACCAACTCTATAACTCGATTCTCGAGGATTTTGACATTTTTGTCCAATACCTGCATTGACTGGACTTGGAAGTCTCCCTCTGTCTCTATCTGAATTAGATGTCAATCAATAATATGGTTAGGATCATGTACATATTTCTTTAGCAAAGAGACATGAAATACATTATGCACATTCATGGAAGTCGACAATGCAAGCATGTATGCAACTGGCCCTATTCTGTCCAATATTTCAAATAGACCACAAAATCTGACTGACAACTTTGTACAACTACCCAATTTCAAAGAGATTTTCTTGGGCTTCACTTTCAGAAGTACATGCTTCCCTACTTTAAATTCTCTCTAGTTGTCTTGTTCTTATTTGCATAAACTTTCTGTCTATCCTGATATGCCTTTAAATTATGCTTGATCTTAACCATGTGGTCTTCCATATCCTTGAGCAACTCTCACCCAAGTACCACTGTATTTGTTGGGTTGTCCCAGCTCACTAGAGTATTGCATTTCCTACCATACAAGGCTTCAAATGGGCTCATTCTCAATGAAGCTTGATACCCATTATTATATACAAACTCAACCAACTATAAGTAATCTTCCCACTTAGATGGCATATTCATCACATACATTCTCAACATATCTTCAATTACTCGGTTGGCCCTCTCTATTTTCCCATCTAAATATGGATGGTATGTTGTGCTAAATTTTAACTTTGTACCAAATCTTCTAAACAATCCCCTCCAAAAATTGGAGGTAAACTTTGTATCTCTGTCCAAGACAAATGTCCTAGGTATCCCATGCAACCTAGCAATATCCCTCATGTAAACCTCTGCAATATTAGTTGTATGTGTTGTTTTTACAGGAACAAAATGAACATCCTTTGTTGCTTTTTCAACCACTACCATGATTGAATCATGTTGTCTTGTTGTCCTAGGTAATTTAGTTATGAAATCAATGCTTATGACTTCCCATTTCTTCTTTGGGATTGGTAATGGCTGCAACAAACCCATTGGGTGCCTATGCTCAACATTCATCTTCTGACATTCCATACATCGAGCGATGTAATCAACAATATCATTTTTCTTTCTCCGACAAACGAATTGGCTTCTTACTGCTGTAATTTTTTTCTGGTAACCAGGATATCTAGCATAAGGAACATCATGCATTTCCTTCAATACCAAATTCCTTAGTTCTTCGAAACTAGGAAAATAGATTATATTCTTATGCATAAGTAATCCATCTTCCTTTATCTCTTACTCCTTTATTTTTGTTGTACATCTCCTTGTTGTAAGCTTTCCTTTATTTGTAAGTAATGATGATGTGTAACAAAATCATCTAAAATCATGCTCTTCAAGATTGACTGATGCATACTCACAACAGTAGCATGCATGAGATGCACTCTTCTACTATGTGCATCGACAAGTGTATTCTATTTTCCTTTGATATGCTTGATATCGAGGTCATATTCACTTAAAAATTCCAACCATCTTGTTTTCGTTGCATTCAAGGTTGGTTGTTCAAAAATATACTTCAAGCTAATGTGGTCTTTCCTTAATTCAAATCTATTCCCCATGAGATAATGCCTCCATATTTTCAAGGCGTGGACAATGACAACAAGCTCCAAATCATGCATAGCATAGTTCCTCTCATGTTTCTTAATATTTTTGGACTCATAATCAATGACACATCCATTTTGTGTGAGGACTCCCCCAAGTCCTTCCTTACATGCTTCTGTACATGCCACAAAACTTTCATTTGGGTCAACAATCCTTAGCACAAGTGCACTAGTAAGTAATTCCTTCAACAAATTAAAATTATCTTCACACTTAGGTGTCCATTCAAATTCAGTTATTTGCAAAGAAGTGATGGGATGAGAAATCTTAGAGAACCCTAGTATGAACCTTCTGTAGTAACTATCTAGTCCCATAAAAGTATTGACTTCTGACACATTTCTGGTTGTTGGCCATCCTCTTATGTCTTCAATATTCTTTATATCTACTGTTATGCCTTGCTCTAAAATAATGTGTCCCGAGTAATGGATATGCTTTTGATAAAAAGAACTCTTACTCAACTTGGCAGACAACTAATGTTCTCTCAGCACTTGCAATACCAGTCTTGCGTGATGTTCATGCTCCTCTTCAGACTTGGAATAGACAAGTATGTCATCCAATAATACTAGGACACACTTATCCAAATAATTTTTGAATATGAAATTCATGAAGCACATAAAGATAGTTGGTGCATTGGTCAGTCCAAATGAAACCACTACATATTCATAATGCCCATACCTAGTTCTAAGGGTTGTTTTATGAATTTCCTCATCTTTGATCCTTACCTGATGGTGTCCTGACCTCAGGTCAATCTTTGAAAATATCTTTTCTCCTATTATTTGATCAAAGAGGTCATCAATTATGGGTAGAGGATAGTTTTTATTTATATTATACTTATTCAGTTGTTGAAATTCAATAAACAGCCTCAAGGTTCCATCCTTCTTTTTGACAAAACATATTGTTGCTCCCCAAGGTGAAACACTTAGAAGTATGTACCCTTTCTTCAACAATTCCTCCAACTGCATTTGTAATTCTTTTAACTCTATTGTGCTCGTTATGTATGGTGTTTTTGACATTGGGGCATCTCCTGGCACTAAATCAATTGAAAAATCTATCTCCCTTCTTTGTGCCAACTCTGGTATTTCGTGGAATACATATTCAAATTCTTGTAATACCTAGAAATATTCAAGGCTTCACCCCTTTGTATTTTTTGGCTCTTCCACATGAGTTGCATACAATTGACATCCTTTTCTAAAAAATCTCTTTAGCTGTAAGGTTGGCATCTCCCTTATAAAGATGGGTCTTGGAACTCCTTTCACAATGTTCTGTTTTCCATCTACATAATTATAGGTAAATGTCTTTCTATGAAAATCTAGGACAATATGATGCTTGTCCAACCAATCCATTTCAATTAGAATATCATAAGACCCCAAGGGTATGATATTCAAATCAACATGAGTATTTAAACCATTAAGACTTATGGAACAACTTCTGACCATATCATGGACTCTCCTTTTGGTTCCAGTGCCTAACTGAACCAAACTTTATTTTTTAAACTTACTTTTCTCTAGATGTAATCTATCCACTATTTTAGGATCAATGTAACAATGACTTGCTCCTAAATCAATTAAAATATCAATAGGTTGATTTATGATCTTACATTCCACCTCGATCCCATTGGATTGGTACTCTGGTTGTTGATCATCTAAAGCTGCATAAATTCTTCCCATATCTTTGACTATTGTAGCCTCTTGGACATTGTGGATAGTCTTCACTATTTCCTTCTATGTGGTAAATCATTTTACAGGTGATCTTCTTTTCATCCCCAACATTGTATTGGTGGTATTTTCATTTTTCCCAAGGAGTGTTCTTTCTTGGATTCACTCTTAGCATACTTATCTTGATGATATCTATTAGGCTCATTCCTATTGAAGGGAGGTTTGAATCATTTCCTCCTCTGATCGGACTTCTCCTTATTCTTATCCTTCCAATATTTGTACAGGGATTCTCTTCCGTGGCTTTGCTCATACAAGTATTTATCCTTCCTGATGGCCTCAGTCAAGGTCTTTGGCTCAACATACCTAATATTTTACTTATCAAAGGCTGGCAATCCACTTATAAATCTCTCTATTTTCACCTTCTCATCATTAATGAACCCGACATACTTTAACAACCCCAATAACTTCTTCTCATATTATGCCATAGTCGTGCTTCCAAGCCATAGTTAAAAGAACTCCTACATTTTCTTATCATAGAAATGCTCTGAGAGGTACTCCTTCTGGAAGTACTTATTGAATTGCTTCCAAGTGATCCTCTTATCACTAATATGTTAAACTTGCTTTAGTTGATCCCACCACATTGCAACTTTCCCGTGTAAATGATATGTGGGAATCTTGGCTTGTATGTTTGATGAATAGTTATGCAATTGAAGATATCCCCTGGGTCAAAGCAACCATGCCTTAACATCATATTCCCTTTCTCTTTCACCATCAAAGGATGGTGGATTGAGCTTCCTCAACTCTCCTTGAAAACTATCAAATTCATGTCTTCTTCTTTGGTGCCTAACATGACACACCTCTGGACTACTTATGGAATCTTCATATGCATAAAAATTCCTTGTTGAGTAGGGAGGTGAGTGATGTCTATGAGTTCCACTAGCACTTCTTAAATAAGCTGCTCTTCCACGATCATCTATTCTTTCATGATACCTCCCTTCTTCCTCTAGTTTTGAGTTTCATCCCCTCTTAATTTGCCTCTACAACTGATTTAAGATCTACATCACTCGAGCATTTATCTGACTTTGTTCTCTCATCAATCTCTCATTGTCTTCTTTGTATCTTTGCACTTTTATTTTTAGGCTTCTTATATTTTTTTATCAATGTTTTCTTCTCCCCTCTTCCCTTTTGTTTGTTAAATTATGTCTCTTCATTGCCAACTCTGATATTATGACCCTTGGCCTCTTGATCATGGCTAGAATCTCCCTCTCCTTCTTCCATTTCTTGAGTACGCATTCTGAACTAATGTGTTTAAACCGCTTAATTCTGAAAAATGTGCAAATGACCATTTTGTTATAAATAAGCATATGATAAACAAAAATTGTCAAACAATGCTACCAGTCCTTTTTCTTCTCAATTTATGAAGAAAATATATGTATCAATATGAATCATATAACACTTCCATGTTATCCCTTATCCAATACAAAATTTAATTCTGCATAGTAACTCCCTTCAAACCACTTCCCCAGGTGACCAGGACTCAAAACCATAGGCCATATCCTTCCTAGCACTTTTTGTGTTAGAATTACTATATTAGAGATCGTGTGGTTGAAAATCAATCGAGGGATGAGTTCAACAGTCAACAAGAGCTCCGCAACTCCAAATTCAGGGGTTCTGGATTGTCCACACTCTCAACTCTTCTAGAGTGCCCAGCCTTCAGACTGCAGGATATGTTGCCATGTATCCTTTCATGATCAACGGTTAGGATTTCCTTCGTGAATTTGGGTTTCAGGGCTTTCCCAAGCGCACCTCTCCACATATATCCCAGAGTGTCAAAATTGCATAGGTCCTCTCCTTCCTCCACATATCACATCTCGATCAATGATGGATATTAACTCCGGCCTTCGGGAATTCTCGACCTAAACTACCTATGCCTTGAATCCTATGGAGTGCCAAGTCTCCGGTCTACGAGATCTACTACCACGTGAAAAAATATAATGCACATACACATGGCCGTATCTGATAGGTGACACATGTTGTATAATAACTGGTACAGATGGTCTTTGAAAAACTTGAAACATGGTGACATGTGGAGAGCATCAAGTGTGTCCACGTCACCCCAGGTAACGTCAGCAGGCCACATCACTCCAGTGCCTCTTTACTTCAGGACTTCAGAACTTCTAAGCTTCGAGAGACTTCTCTACACTACACCACAAATCCCCTAGACACCAAACTATCAAATAATTTGATTTGCAGACACATGTCCTCAAACACAAACGGTCTAGATTTACTCCGAGAATTCAGGACTTCAGAGGTTTTCATTGTTGAAAACCACCACACCCCCGCATTGTCGAACTTCGAATTTACGAACCCTTTCTAATCTTCAGACACATGTCCCCGAATATTAAGGGTCCATACTTTCTTCAGTGTTCCAAACTTTGGAGGTTTTCTTTGTCCAGAAAAGAGAAAAGTTCACCACAATTTGTTGATCCCCAACCATTAGTCGTCAACGATTAGATATTTTCCTTGGTCGATCTTCAACCCTTCACCCAATTCGTCGACCCGTGACCATTGGCCGTCAGTGATCAAAGATTTTCATTGGTCGATCTTCAACCCTTCACCCAATTCCCCGACTCGCGACCATTGGTTGTCGACGATTTTTTTGTTGGTGAACTTCCACCTTTAGAATTTCTGACAAAATCACAGGTGAATCTGGGTCGTTGATCTCCTGGGAAACATGATGTTGACCATTGGTTTTCTCCAACTCCCCAAACAACCGAAATGAATAGGAATCATCGATGTTGCTCATTTTTTAAATCATTGAATCAATCCCAACCGTTGATTTGACAATTCTGCCAAACTTTGCAAACATTCAATTTTTTTTTTCAAGGATGAATCGGGACTGTTGATCGAAGATCAAACCTAGTCTGAACCATCGATTCTCCAAACTCTGTCCAACATTACAACGACCATTAAAAATTGAATTTTCGACCTTTTAAGTCGAATTCGTCTCCACAACTCTGCAAATTGAATCCATTAAGTTCTTAGAAAATACTGGAATCATTCAAACTCAGATCCATTGAAGAATTTGGGGGATTTTACTCAAACGCTTCCATCATTTCTCCCCAAAATTAGCATAGATATATATAAAATCTGTAACAGTGAATCTTCCCGACTTGCACTTGTTCTGGCCTGTAACAGTCCAGTGTTTGAACCAGAAGCTTTGATACTAATCTGCAACATACCCCACCACACACAAGCCGGGGTATGATACCTTTAATCCTACCCTTGGACTATTTTCTCTTACCGATACCCTTTCAAATTAATAAGGATGTGTAAAAGAAAAGATCTAATGACATGCACAACAATAACCAACAAGCATGCATATTCTAAATATTTAATTAAAAGATAAATAAATACATGGTGAAATACATTCATATACAGGTAAATAATACCATAACAAAGAGCACTTATCTTTATAAAAGAAGACATCAACTGGCTACAGACCAAGGATGTTCCACCCAACCGTAAGCACTACTCTTCCAAAACTCAACAATAGTGTCACCCTCAATCCATGGCTATGAATCCACAAGGATAGTTCCAAAGTGTTACTTGGCTTCCCAAACCAATCATCACTCAATCTCTCACAGGCTTTTTGAGCACTCGCAACAATCTAGGTACCCAACTCTCTTCTATCCATCCTGTGTCACCCAAGAGAATGGACCCCCACCCTTCTTTGCCACACAGTCCCTCAGGCAGTCCTTCTCCTTCCAGGGCTCTAATGCAGCTAGTCCAGAATCTCCATGTTGGAACTCTCAAGACTCGTAGCTATGAACAAATATTGACACATGCCAATGCATCTCAGACATGCAAACCTCATGTTAGGGTTGGATTACACCAACGACCTCTACAACCATAAATACTATGGCTAGTATTCAACAATTTGTTTCTCTCTGCCCAAGCCAAGACATAGATGATGGAGGATGAATGAGTGATAGGTAAGAATGTAATGAATGAACGGGTGAGTAAGTGAGTGAACCAATAAACTAGTGAGCAAGTGAACGAGTGAATAAACGACCAGGGGCATGTTTAAGTATTTCATAGGGAATCAAGAACCTCCTAGCCTTCCCCAAGAAACTCACATAATCGATTCACTCCCTTAGACAAAAGGGTAGTTAAAATATGAAACAAACATTTAGCCCCTCAACCCCCCTCTCTTGTGGAATCATAGCCCCCTATAACTATAGTGCTTGTCTCTCTATCCCACGATGTGTTTATTATTTTATTGTTTTTGTAAGTAAGATTATTTTATTAATATATAAAGAGCCTCCAAAAACAATACCAGAGTTACAGAATGTTCAAAATTGCCTTGTTGTAGTAACTGAACTGCCCCAAGGGAGAAACCAGTTCAGCCAGCCGGTGTTATGGTCTACATGTCTATCATACTAGTAAATTTATAAACAAAACTGAGAGTAGTAAACTAAAACATAAGTAGAGTCTCCATAAGGGTCATACATTTGTATTATATTCTGACTAGGTGGCATGGGTGGCCTCATTCCAAAGCTCTTCTTCGATAGGTTTTCCTCACCATTCCATCTATGCGTCAGCTTCTGCATTATCCACTTCTGATGCGACCTCCCCATACACATGCATGGCTTTCCCCAAGTTTCCACCCTCCGCTGGAAGCTCCTGTTCGCTCCTGCCAAATGTGTCTGCTGGGACATGATCAACTTGCGTTACTGCTCCCTAGAAGGTGGAGAGGATATGGAGGAGTGCAGAGGCCTTTCCATCCAGTTGCTACAGTCAAAATTGCAAATCATCCACTCCCTGTCGGAGCTTGAAGACCAACCCATAAAGAATGCCCATGATATCCTGCATCTGCTCGTCTAGGATGGAGTCAAAGATAGAATGTGGAAAATGTGGCGCCTCCAAGGGTGGGTGAATGTGAAAGGCTTCTGAGGCCAACACAAGTGCGCTAGCCATGGGAAGTGGAGGTGATACAGGAGGTTCTCGAGAAGTGGAGGCCTTGTCCAGGATGGGCTCTGAGGGTAAGCCGAGCGAGCTGTGCGTAAGCACCAAACCTTCAATCCAGTAAGAGGTGGCGAGTGGTTCAAGTTCAGGCTGCGAAGAGTGCGATGAGTGCGAGGAAAGCGAAGATTGGGAGGGGGATAGGCGCCCAATGATCTAGATTTATGCAGGAATGAAATGTAAGAAGAAAATAATAGAGTATGCACAATAGTATTGTAGAGAACACAGTGATACAGTAAACACACACACTTTTATTAATTAATGAAAATAGAGAAACTGTAAAATTGTTGAACAATACATAGCTAGAATGGTGGTAGCATATCCCTGATAAGAGATGTGATGGCTACACTCATTCGTGACCAAGATGATTACAAAAAGAGGCCGAAGGGCCTTATTTATCAAAAGCAGGAAGGTAGAAACCAAAAACCTAACCCTAGAAGATGAAACGCCAAAAGTCAAGTGGGCCCTGTTTGGGTAAGTTTGTCCATCAACTTCCCAGAGTCATAACTATTGCATACAATCTTCATTTGGGGCACACGATAGCTCATTCGAAAGATCTATCCGAGGCCTACAACGCTAGAGAAAAAATAGCATCATAGATGCTATTTTGTGAGAGCAACATACCCAAAAAAACATCGTTTAGGGCCTCAAAACGACTCGGAAGTTCAGGACCCAAAAAAACTGCTAAAAATAGTAAATTACCAGAAATGATAGAAAACTATTTTGAGCCAGATGGAAAGGTGGGTGGCTACCGATACCCATATGGATCATTCCTCTCCCCTTAAGAAGAAATGGTCCCCATTGCATCGAGTGCCGAGATAAGATGGGGGAATTTCAGCTGAATTTGGCTCCGGGTGAGCCACTTGCCCTGATGCAGGAACTGCCAAGCCTTCATGACTCGATAGAGATGGACACGTTGCTGGCAAGTGCCCTTGACCTGTGAATCCATGATCTGATCAACTGTTTCCTTATCCAAACAGTCAGGGTTGAGTTCTGTTGTTACCAACTTTTCGACCACTTCTTAGGTGTCCAACAATGGTGAAAAATAAGGGTGAAGGAGCTCAACATTGAATACAGGGTGCAAGCCAAGAAATGGAGGGATGCTTAATTCAAAAGCGTTATCCCCGATAGCCTTGGTGATAGTATATGGCCCATAACGAAGTGGGCATAGCTTGCAATGAGGTCCCATGAGACTTTCTTTCTGCAAATGCAACCAAACCTTATCACCCACCTGGTATGTGTGTGGCACCCGATGCTGGT
>JASDQU010503992.1:55381-80580 GCA_032191745.1 Picea mariana
ACATTCACAAAAAAATGACAAAAGAGCAGTCTGCTCTAATACCACTGATCCAGATTTATGCAAGAATGAAATGTAAGAAGAAAATAATAGAGTATGCACAATAGTATTGCAGAGAACACAGTGATACAGTAAACACACACACTTCTATTAATTAATGAAAATAGAGAAACTATAAAACTGTTGAACAATACATAGCTAGAATGGTGGTAGCATATCCTTGATAAGAGATGTGACGGCTACGCTCATCCGTGACCAAGCTGATTACAAAAAGAGGCCGAAGGGCCTTATTTATCAAAAGCAGGAAGGTAGAAAACAAAAACCTAACCTTAGAAGATGAAATGCCAAAAGTCAAGTGGGCCCTGTTTGAGTAAGTTAGTCCATCAACTTCCCGGAGTCATAACTATTGCATACGATCTATGTTTGGGGCGCACGATAGCTCATTGGAAAGATCTATCCGAGGCCTACAATGCTCAAAACAAAATACCATCGTAGATGCTATTTTGCAAGACCAACATACCCAAAAAATCATCGTTTAGGGCCTCAAAATGGCCCCGGAAGTTTAGGACCCGAAAAAACTGCTAAAAATAGTAAATTACCAGAAATGCCAGAAAACAGTTTTGAGTCAGATGGAAAGGTGGGCGGCCACCGATACCCATCTGGATCACCCAAGGCCGAAATGGAAACCAGGGCGAGGTACAGGCGCTCGTGGCTGAGATGGAGTCCAGGGCGATCCCCTTCTTGGCCTGCCTCTTTGCCTAGGCATGCTGACAGCTCGGGGGAAATGGTTGGGCTGCGAGGGGAGCCCTAGGTGAACGAAGAGGCCTGAAGAAGATCCAGTTGCAGGAGAGCGCCAAGGAGCTGGTAGGAAGGGTTTGAAGCACAGCATGAGAGCACCAAGGAAGAGGTAAGCTGGAATGAACCATATCTGCGCAGCTAGAGGAGATGAAGGTGGAGCCACATGCAGAGGTTGACGGTGCCTTCAATGAGATCGTCCATCGAGAGGATAGCCAGAGACGAGAAATGCACCAGGCTTAATCGCGCCTCAGACATCGTAGGAGGGTTTAATTGCATGGGGGTGGCGGCTGTGCTTGGCACGGATCCGTCACATGGTTTTCGCCACACTGGCCTGTGTGCGCCTCCTCGTTTTGCCATGTGGCCCGCACCATCACCCGATCTAGGGCACGATGTGTTTATTATTAATAATGATCAAAACATTACATTTCTTAGACACAGTGGCCTCTTTTAATTGTTTGGGCCCTGTGACCTCTTGACAATGAACAAAATACATTATTTTATATGGGGCTCAAAACGAGGGGTGTTACATTGGTTTTGTGCAATATGTTGACCCAAATCAAGAGCATCTGCAAATATCTTCTTGGTGAATAAGGTATTGAATGCTGAAGTTGGTGCAATCCAATATTGTAGTGGAAGTTCTCGAGATTAGATTGCAAAGGGTCCAAAGTTGCAGGTTCTGAAAGATGTTATTTCAAAACATTTTGAGCGCATTCATCGCAACAGTTTGGTTAGCATGGGGATTATTCCATTGTGTTTCAAATATGGTGAGGATGCTGAGTCGCATGGCCTAACAGAGAATCAGAGATACTCCATGGATATTCCTAATGATATCGCGCAATTGAAGGCAGGCCAAGACATTACCGTTACAACTAGCACTAGAAAGACGTTAGATTCAGTTACTTTGGAAGAATTAGTATTGTCTCCGAAAGATATGTGCCAAACCATTTCCGAATGTGGCATGGAGGATTATGCAGCTGGACCTTTTCAAGAATGCCTTGGGAGCATAAGAAGCAATATCATTACTCAGGGACAAATGAGCTCACTCCATTTTATATAGTTGAATATCTCAGGAAAAAATTCGGATTTAGTGGACAGCTAATACATGAGGAAACTATCAATCCTAGGAAAAAAAAGGTACCGTGATCATCTAATAACGTTTTCAGAATCGACAAAGGTTGCAGAATGAGCATATCTATGATGTACAGTAATCCGGCAGAAGCGATTTGAGATTCATTCTCACATAAATATGTTGTTGTGGCAAACTTCCACTGCTAGGGGCAAGTCGCTTTGCTACAATATCTCTATTCTGGAAGAGCTATCTACAAACCGACTGTCTTCTGCGGGTTATTCCAACAAAGTCTTTGGATGAAGATCAGCTGCGGGCTTTACTAGAAATGACCAGAGGGTTATAATTTACCTTAAATATAGGTGTTTATGATGGCGATACTTCTCAAAGTCATTGAATTTGGCTCCATGAAAAAGCTAGATTGCTAATTAGAAATCTCAATCAGAGATTCGCGCCGCACATATGCACGGTATCAGTGCCAGCAATTAAGAAACTGGTTGTTTGGTTAGAATATCTGATTTAACGCGTGAGATAATGATAAAACTGATCATAGGTCGTTAAGATAGAGAACACAGATCTGATCGCCAAAGAACTAGCAATTCGATTTTCTCGTCAGTTTGACCACATATGTGTTACAAAATCGAAGAGGTGAAGGATTTCTTCCAGATGGCACTTGAAACAAGAGAAGAATTCGTGTTAAAGATCTCAGACTTTATGATTAATTTCCATGATGAAGTAACGATTAAGGAGGACCATTGGAATTTTCACCGAGCCATTACAACACCAAATCAATGAAAATGCAGCAATCAGATCGGCACCAAATTTGCCACATTACATTACTCTGCCAAATCATAGAGCTTAGGCTACAGTACTGGTTAAAATAGCGCTGGTTAACAACGCCTGATTAAGAATACGCTGGTTTAGAATTGTTTAGTTTAATTTCATTTATTTGTTATTTTATCTCAATTTAGTCGTATTTCATTTCTAGTTTACTTTTTATCTTTCTTCATCAGTTATAGTTTCGTTTTAATTTACTTTTGTTTTAAGTTTTTTTCATAATTTAGTTTAATTTGATTTGATTATGATTTTATTGAGTGTTATTGATATAATGGTAGTTTAGTTTTATTTAGTTTTAAATATTCATGAGATTATGTTTTTATTAAATTTGATTTTATAAGATCATTTTTGTTTTAAAACATCTTATGGTTTTGATTACAGGTGATATAGAAGATTTGAAGCCTAAGATTAAGGAGAAAGAAAACAAATTCACACTACTATAAAAGCAATATGAATACACACTTGAAAGGGGATAGAGGACATAAAAAATGGAGATGAAGGTTGGGCATGAAGAAAGAAGAGACTTGTGGTACCATCATCTCTCTATAAAGGACACCAAGAATGGAGATGAAGGTTGGGCTTAGGAATGGATGATCAAGATTGTGAGTTGTTTTCTCTCAAAGTCTTTCAATTCTATTCATTTTGGGTACTATTATCATTTTTTATTATAATGAGCCATATATTGCTCCTTTAACTTATTCTTTCTATATAAGCATCCTATAAGATACGATTCAAAGCAATCATAATTTTAATGACATGTGCATCCAACAAAAGGTCATCTAGAGTTGTGATTTTAATGACATGTCCATCCTATAAGATACGATTCAAAGCAATCATAATTTTAATGACATGTGCATCCAACAAAAGGTCATCTAGAGTTGTGATTTTAATGACATGTCCATCCAACAAGAAGGCATCTAGAGTTAACACAACTGCTCCAAAAACAAGAATAGAAAAAACTTGACCTAAAAACCTTATATTGATTAATAGGAATGAGCCCTAGCTAAAAACAATCCACCCAACAGGGTAGGACATTTTGTAGTGCAATTTGAAAGAACAAGAAATTTCCCAAACTAAACATGAACATAGTAACACTCATTCACACAACATTAAACCACAAAGACAACAAATTACCCTAAAAACCCAACATTTATTTGATATTTTATTACTCTCATGAGAATATTATATAGGATCGAGCTATATAAAGACTATATATTGTTACTCACTACCATAAAAAAAATTGTAAATTATCATGGTTCAAACATAATTTCACTCAGCTTGGAAAGGATCCTTTACTCCTTCATCCACTAAACTTAAAGAAGGTTGTCTTCTTCAAGAATTAATTTTTTTCAATGTTATTCTTCAATTCTCCTTGTCTCTCCTTCATTTTCTTCTTCACTACAACCTTCCTTCATTGTTTTCTCCTTCATTTCCTTCTTCACTACAACCTTCATTCTTTTAATGAACTTTAAAAGACCAACTATCACAATTTGTTATTTTCATTTCCAACATTTCCAAAAAAACATTAAAATGAAATGAAAATTTTCATTCTTATTACAATATTTTCAAAATTTTTCTCAAAGATCTAATTTTGATAAAACTTAATATTTCATTATCCCTCTTTTTCATTGAGTGGTGTGAGGGAAATAATATTTAAATAACTGGGGCAAGACATTTCAAATTTCTATCGACGACTCTCATTGTTTACAACATGGTTTAGAGGATAAAACACAATCAATTAGTCAATAACATTTACTTTTATTAAAACACAACCAATTGGTCCACACTGCATAGAATTAAATCATCGCAAGCGATATATACATGGAATATTTGACATGCAAGTGAGATATGGGAAATGCTATGGGGATTAGTGTACCATGTATTTTCCTTATCTCTAGAATTAAAGCTTGGTGATGAAAAACTACGAACTTAGGTTCAAATAATTGTTTCAAACGGTTATGGGACACGAATCAACATATAAAAGATAAACGAACAATAAATGAAATTGTTGACCGACACGTTCAAGTTGACAAAATTTTTGATGGATCCTCTAGGTTAAATCATGATTTATGTTTGACAATAGAGACATGGATATTAAGAGGTAGAGGGTTTCATCCCATGACAATGTTTATATATATATTATATATAAACATAGGAACTAATAATTTTTTATACAATTCATACGCCATGATCAAGACCCTAAACCTCCGTAGGGTTTTTGTGAAGATATAACCTTTTAACTACAAATAAGATATGGTTTTTAGTTTCACATTTTTTTTATAAAATATGGGTCATATGGTCTAGGCCATGGTTTAATACCAAGACTTAGACGCATATACCCTAAGAGTTTTCTCTAGGGATCAGGGATCATGGCTCATACACATGACCCTAGACTATCCTAAATGCATTGTAGAGGAAATTAGTCCCTTTTTTGTGGTATAGATGCACAATTTTGGCATTTAGTGTAGAATGGATGGTTCTTGTGGTCTCATGGGACTTCACAATGGAAAAAACAAAAGGATTAGGCATAAATAGTTTATTTTATATTTTGTAGGGATTACATAAGTTCCTAAACCATCATTGCAATAACCATAAATTTTGTATTTTGTGTGTTTTGGTTGATATTATTTAGGAGTAGGAGCTAAGGAATTAGTTCCTAAAAATTCTCAGCAAAGATTATGGACCAAGTAATGGGCCCTAGATCATGGTTATTATTGTTATATGAGTAGAATATTATTAAGTGGTTGTGTATGCTGGTTTGAGTCATTGCTATTATCCATGGATACCTACAAACATCATTTAGGGCCTAGTTCATGATTTTCCTCACTAGACAATCTATAGGGACTTAAGAAACATACCTAATTTTCAAAATATACAAATGGTGACAAAATACCTACTTAGAAGATAATGATATCCTTGGGAGTTCATGTTTATTCATTCAATACCTCTATATATTTATATCCAAATCAAGTTGTTACATTGAAAATTTGTAAGTTCAATTATCTCCTATTATGAATATAGAATTAATTAACTAGACACCAATAATGCTATTTGTTTACCTCCATTGACTTTGGAGGACATAAATATATGCTCTCCTATTATGTGATAATATGGTGTTACAATAATTCCCCTTGTTGTAGCTATTGCTTGAAGTCTACAAGCATAAATAAATTTGTAATTTGAATTTCTGGACAACCTCCCCAAAGATCCCTATATTATTCAAAATAATGTCTTTTCTCAAGGATTTTGAAATCATGAGTATAAATTCTACTTGTGGTTTGACTCAATCCTATATTTTCACACTTGCTTTATGCATTGGGCACAATACCAATATAATGATTTTTTACTATGCATTAGATGTAGATTGTGCACAATAACATGCATGTGGGTAGCTACTATATTGTTCATTGGATGTATATTAGATGTAGAGGATTGTTACTACATCTACCCTCAATATCAGGTTTAAATGGATTCTATTGTTCCATTCTAACCATTTAGCAAGGTGAATTCAACTTCTAGTCGATGAAGGCAACATTATGTTCTCAATTTTGGTGATGCTACTTATAGTGAAGATTATTGGTGTGCCATTGTAATTTTTCTCTAGAACTTCCATACATAAACTATTAGTTATTGAATAAGACTACAAGAAGAACACCTTATAGTGGAGGTTTTTACAGAGGTTTTTTGTTTCACAAAACATGGAATAATTTTCAAAGAAACCTTTGCCACAAGCTATTGTAATGACTACAAAGGTTTTAGTGGAAGTTTTAGTAGATGTTCCAAATAACTAAAAAAAATGGATGGGTGGAGGTTGTAGCTGAGGGTTTTTTGTTCTTTTATTGTCAAAATGCATCGGTGATGCTCTTATAATTTGGATGCACTGGTTCCATATTGTTTGTGTATGAATCAATGGGTTTTTTTAGTTTTTGTATGCCTCGGTGTATTTAATTTATAATATGCACAAGAGGATTTAAGTTATCCTGAGCCTCGATGCATTTTATATAATGTCCACCCAGGTGCTTGTTTAATTAGCATGTGCTCACATGAGCTTCACCTTATTAACCAATATCTTATCATGTTCATTCATAAAGGGGTTTTTTTTAATTATGAAAAATAGAGTCAATATATTGTAGGTATTTGTGGGGAATGTATGGTACAATGAGGTTTATAGTTCTTTGGGGTTATAAAAATGGTATTTGGTAAAAATAAAGAATATCTAGTAAAAATGGGTTTTTTTTAATGGAAAAATTTATTGGGAGGGCAGTTAAACAAAAGGAATTGGGGACGTATTTAACAATGTCTAGTGAAAATAACTATATTATTTGATATGCCATGAAGAAATATCCTATTTCATAGGCTCATTGAGTGGATACCATGTGTACGTACTAGTGCTTTTTTTACCATGTGCATTGAAGGGTAGTGAAATTTCAAATAATCGAGATGAGATGTCAGTGCCATCATTTTTACTATGTACCGATACATATATTATACTAAAAGAATCAATGTGTACATTAAATTTAGATCATCGATGTGTATAATAAAATAAATTCACTGGTGCATACATTATATTTAATGCCCCAATGTATATTTCAAAACATGAGAACCATACAATTTTGAAACGATAAATATTATTGTACATTATGTTGTTTACATATTAATTTTTTTTCTCAGTAGTTTGTACCGATGATTTATTATAATTCATGTGCACCGATGCATATGACTCCTCAAAACATAATGTTTTCTATATTATGGCTTGCAACGTTTAGCGAGTTCATAAGAATACAATGCATTGATATGTATATATTTTAATTAATTCTTTTCTTTACAAATTTTTGATTAATCATTTTGTTAACACATAGAATTGTAAGGGTCAAAAAATCATTTGAGTTATGTTTTTTTGAGTCATAGAGTTACAAAAGTCATAGTTTTTCATGTCTTCTTGTTAAAGTCATCACTTAAAGTTTGATTTGAATAACCGAAAGTTAGTCTTGCCTTGGTCTAGAATCTTTGGGTTATGCATTTTGTTATCATGACAAGGTGAATAAACCCTCATGAGTCACATCTTTGAATTTTTCATCATCACCTTGACATGTCACACCTTCATGTTGTACACAATATTCCCTTTGTTATCATTTATCCATTTAAGTCTCAAGTGAGATTCGAGTGTATGCACTTCCAACTGACTAGGAGAGTTCGCAACATACTCTAAGTAGATCATGCTTTCATTTGTCATCATTGCAAATTAAATAACTATGACAGAGGAGATTTAATTGTTTTCAACACTATCTTTGAACCAATTTCTTAGGAATCATGTCATCGGATCTTCTAAAAACCTTCTGGAACTGTGTAATTCATGTTTCAATCAACTGTTGTGAACCGGTAGACATGTGCTACGAATCGACATTGTGTACTGGCTGAAGAGGAGGGTCGGAGGTTTGATATATTGCATAAATAATTATTCAAATCCATAGACATCTGCATCAATATCAAGTCTACTAGGTACTCCATGAGGGTTATCATGATGTTTTAAGGTGAAGAGATGTTTCTGGCTAGTTTATCTCTTAGTGCTGCAAACTGTAAAATTCTTTGCTGGCAGTTTTCTAAATTCACCTAAATGTTGTTTTTAGCCTTGCCCATTATCCCTGAATGCCTTTTAATTCATATTCCTTTTCAAATTTTTTAGAAACTACCTACCTCACTGATTTCCCCATAGCATTGAGAACTAGCTAATCAGGCGCCGTGAACAGTGTGTTGTGAACCCTCTGTTCTAGCATTATTGAAGTCTATGTCTTCTTCACCCTTTACATTTCAATATTAAAAGAGTGAATCTACACCCCTCTCAAGTTTGAAAAGTGTGTTTGATCATTTGAATGAAGTAGGTTTAAATTTGAAATCAATATTAATGTTATTAACCCATTTTATGCTGATAAAACCCTCTTTAGAAGAGATTTATCCTATCTCGCTCTGATTATAATTCTCAATTTCTATTCCTTATTTTTCCTATTGAAAGAGTGTATTATATTATACTTCATGTGTATAAAAATAGGTGTATAGATCCCTATACAAGGCTAGCCTGCTGAAAATAGTTTTATCATTAAACCCTTATTTTTTATTTTCCTTTCTTTCACAAATTTAGATGATGTTAAAACTCACATAAATCCATTCTACCATCAAAAATTATAGATAATCAACAACATAAGAAACTCACAAGGGAGGGGAGATTGTAAGGACAGATCCCTATGACATGCAGCTCATTGACTCCAAGCCTTTGATCAGGGAAGCCCTCTAGAGGGTAGATTTCCTCAATTTCTATCAAAAGATCCAGAGGGGTCATCCAGAGGTAGCGAGATAATTTGCACTCAACTTTAATGGGACCAAAACCAAGGTGGGGATGTTAGAATTTGAAGTTTCAGAACTGTGCATCTCTGTTGCAACATAGATACCTAACATTGGAGAAAAGTGGTTTAAGGCAATGCCATTAAATGCTTCCTTTTATAGGGAATTCCTTAAGCTAGAGTGTTAGGGAGACAACTTGTCCAAAGGGGTAACTAGAAGCCACATACTTCATGGTTTTGATAATATGTTGAATGTTATCTAAAGTTATTTTACCTATGAGGGGAGATTTAACATGGTATATCAATATCACATCAGGTTCCTATTTCACTTCAGAGGGAAAGAAGTAATGAACCTCCCTTTTACCTCTTCAAAAGCATTGGTAATATGGATGACAAAGTTCAAGCCAAATATAAGAAAGGAGATAGAAGTGTATTTCACTATGGCCTTATTAAAATGTTGGTGATGGAAGATTTGAGAAATAAAAACATTGATTGGGAAACATTCCTCACTTCAACATAGTTTCAGCTAAATGTTTCCCCCACTCCACAGTCCAAGATACAAATCCCTACTCTTGTGGAGAGGACTGTGTGTTTAAAGGTTAGAAAAGGGAAAAGGGTTTCTATGAATGATATAGATGATAGATCCATAACTGAAATAGAAGCAGGAGGGACTTCACAGCCTTCTGATCCAGGGGATCAAATTTTTCTCCAAACTAAAACTTCTCGGAATCGCTTCAAAATGGACACGTACATAGGCCTAGTCCTCATGATCCCAACGCAACTTGAAGGGGTTCAAACAGATGTCACGTGAGTGAGATAACATGTTTTGTTCATTTTTTCAAACATGCAAAATTTTGTTGACTGTGCAGTCCATAGAGTTCATACAGTGTTCATGTGGCATCTTACCATATAATGTGTACGACCATACAATGACATGGTAGATGAGTTGGCATGATGATTGGGAAGGTGTTGGAAGACAGTTGGATGAATAAGGTTGCGACACATGTCATATATGTTGGCAAGTTGTATGGTTCCACATGGCCCAATCGTGGGCTTCCATGTGACACCCCTGTAGTGTGCAAAATGAGTGAAGTTGGCAGGGGTCGAACCCCTAGCCTCTGAATGGCACATAAAATATTTGGTAATGTCGGGCTACAAGCCTACCTGTGGGTGTTACTTAACACTATAGCCTATTTTAATTTATTTGAATTGTAATGAATAGTTGAGTGACAGATGAAAGGGTCGGGGATAAGCCCCAACCCCTAGTTCTTACTACATACCATATGACACTTTCCTTTTCGATTGGTGCACATGCAGAAATTCAATGGTGTGTAGCCCCAATCACATTTCAATACCACATGACCACGATCCAAGAAGAGAGGAGCTAGCCACTGGAACGCACAATTGTTTGGTCGTTGGCCACATGGGGCCATGACCAAGTTCTCCGCCGAGGATTGGGGGCCAACGCAAACGGTCCTACATGTTCTCCCATTTTGCAGGATCATGGGAAGTGTTGAGTTTTGGCATGGAAAACACACAGAGGTTTATTTAGCTAAACAGTGGGTGCAATTTGGTGAGCAGGTACAACAATCTTGAAGGGGAAAACTTCGAGGAGGTGTAGCTTCTTCATTTTTTGGCCAAACCAGGTGCTGAAAAAGCCCAGCTAGGGGTTTTTGGATGTTTTAGAGCCATTGCAGCCATATATTTTGTATTTTGAGCATTGTAAAAGAACTTTTTAAGTATAATGAAAATGATCCAAGGGAAGTTGGACTAGGATATGTAGCCCAAGAGAGGGGTGAAATCCTTTATCATTTGTTGTGTTATGTGTTCATTATTGATGGTTTTATATGTCTGATATGTCGCTCATGATTAAGTAAAAGATCATTAAATTTATGTGTTAGTAACTTGATCCAAATACCCAAACACATACCATTTTCACACTTGCAATTTAAAGGAAAACAAACCATTTCATTTTCAGATCAGTTGGTATTAAAGCATAGGTTTGAGGGCTTGATTTCTTGTGTAAGTGTTGTTTTCTGATGCTTACAAGGTTGAATCTCACATGAGGAGAAGGATAGCTTGTGGATCCAAGTTCTCATCTCTCAAGAAGGAGAGTTGCACATTCACCTCAGGGTTCAAGGAGACATTCACCGAGCATGGCTCATATGGGAAGTCAATAGCACCTTTCTTCAGAAGAGGAAACTTTCAGGAAATATTTCTTTGATATGGTTAAAATGGTGAAAGTGTTATTTGATGAAAGGAATGCAATATTGCAGGGTGAAAGTTCTAATCCTGCAAAATATGATGGAGACCATGAGGAAAACACTCCAAAAGGGAATGGAGGGAATGGTGGAACTCCACCTCCTTCACCTCCATATTCTTCTTCCTCGACTATTTCAGAACCAACTCCTATTTCTCCAAAGGAACATGGTAAAACTATAGCACATACTCCTTTACTTAAGATTGATATTAAATTTGAATTGCCTATGTACAATGGAGAGGTGAATGCAGAATGGTTAGACAATTGGGTTTGCCAAATAGAGGTGTATTGTAGGATACAAAGGATCCAATATGATGAAACCAAATTTCAGCATGGCTCTCTTAGATTGGAAGGTGCACCACTAATTTGGTGGGAAGCCAAAACTCAAGAGGACATGAAACATGTTAAAGTTTTATCCTCTTGGAATGATTTTATTGTTGCAATTAGAAGGAAATTTTATCCATTAACATACATGCAAAAATCTATAATGGATTTGCAAAATTTTAGACAAGCTAAGGGGAAAAATGTACAAATCTATACTCAAGAGTTTAGGAAAAGATATTTGGTTTTGGGTGTAGATTTTTCTTCACAAAATACTTTACTCAAATACATTGGAGGATTGAATAGTTATTTGAGACATACCATACCTATGTTTAACCCTACAAATCTAGATGAAGTATATGTGTAGGCTACTCATTTAGAAGAAAGAGGAAAGAATGTTCCTCAAGAGGTCAACAAGAAAACCTTTCTTTAATGGAGATAAAGGAAAGGGAAAGTTGAAGGGAAAAGGAAAGAAGAATTCTTCAGTGAGGAAAGATGGAGAAAAAATGACATGAAAGAATTGTTCTAAGGATGACCATGATGAAGACCATTGTTGGAAACTTCATCCTGAGATGAGACCCAAAATTTTCAACAACAAAGGGAAGCCAAAGACTATTGCAACTACCCAACATGATTTGGGTTCATATTCTGGTGATGAGGAAAAGATTACAACCATGGGATATAAAGGTAAGGAATCCATTGCTAGCACTAGTTCTTCAAATTCTTCCATCAATAAAAATCAACATGAAAAAGAAAGAATAGAGATTTTCCACATAAGGGTGATTTCAAAACATACCAAAACAGACACACTTTTTGATAGTGTTTCAAAAGAAAACCTCATATCTAAAGATACAACAAAGAAATTAAACTTGGAGACAACACCTCATCCAAAATCATACCCTTTAGGATGGATATGTGAAAATGCAAAGTTGCATGTAACAAGAAGGTGTAAACTCAGATTTTCCATTATTGCAAACTATATAGATGAGGTAGAGCTTGATGTCATTCCATTTGATATATCTGGTATTGTTTTTGGAAGTCCATATTTGTATGATAGAAGAGATATAATTCATACACATGAAAACATATATCATTTTAAAAAAAATGGAGTTGAGTACATTGTTAGAGCACATAAAAAGAATATGAACATGTCACTTGTAAATTCTGGACAAATGAAGAGATTAGTGAAAGATAATAAGAATTTTGTTCTCTTGATGATAAAACCAAAAGAGAATGTTGAAAAGGAATCCTTCCAAGGATGTGACTCAAAACTGAAATCTTATTTATATGAGGTTGTTAATTCTCATGGTGAGATGTTTTAGGAACCAAAAGGATTGCCTCCAAAAAGAGGAGTCCAACATGAGATTTCTTTGCAACAATATTATCCTCTTCCAAACATTGGTATGTACAGGATGTTAGTGATAGAAGATGGAGAAATTAAAAAACAAATCCAAGAGTTTCTTGACAAAAGGGTTATTCAGCTAAGCACTTCTCCACATGGATCACCAATTGTCTTAGTACCAAAGAAATATTGTACATGGCGCATGTGCATTGATTTTAGAGCCTTGAACAAGATTACGGTAAAGAATCGTTATCCTTTTCCACGTATTGATGATTTGCTTGATCAATTAAAGGATGCCAAGTATTTTACTAAGTTGGATTTGATAAGTGGATATCATCAAATTAGGATTGTTGAGGGAGACACGTGGAAGAGATCTTTCAAAACCAGCAAAGGTTTGTATGAGTGGATGGTAGTCCCATTTGGTCTTTGTAACTCTCCTGCTACATTCATGAGAGTTATGAATGATGTGTTGAGACCTTTTCTTGATGATTGTGTAATTGTTTACTTGGATGATATATTTATTTTTATAAATTCACTTGAAGGGCATGTCAAGCATGTGAAACATGTACTAGATTTCTTACAGAAAGAGAAGTTGTTCTTGAAGATGTCTAAGTGTGAATTTGGCAAGACCTCGCTTGTTTACCTAGGGCATATTGTGGGAATAGGAGAATTGAAGATAGATCCTTCCAAGGTCAAAGTCATTGTGGATTGGCCCAAGCCCAACAATATAATAGAGGTGAGAATATTTTTGGGAGTGACACAATATTGGAGGAATTTTATTGCTAACTTCTCTTACATTTCAGCTCCATTACATGCATTGACAAGTACTAAACAAAATTTTCAATGCAGAGGCAAGAAACAAAAGGAATTTGATAAATTGAAGGAAAATATTAGTTCAACCCCTATTCTTTCACATCCTAATTTGTTACATCCATTTGAGACCCAAACAGATACAAGCAATTATGCAATGGGAGCAGTTTTGTTACAACATTGTAAGCCCATTTTTTTTCGGTCTTAAATTTTTAATGAAGAAGTGATTAAATATCCTACCTATGATAAGGAATTGTATGCATTAGTAGAAAGTGTGAAGAAGTGGAAACATTACTTGTTGGGAAAAGAAACTATCATTCACACTAATCATTAACAATTGCAATACTTACAATCACAAACCAAGCTACAACAAGAAAGGCACTTCAGATGGATGCAGTTTCTTCAACAATTTTGCTTGGTTATCAGGGATAAGAAGGGAATTTTTAATAAAGTTGTTGATATGCTTTCTAGGCCTATTGTTAGTGCTTCAGTTATTATTAAGCATAATTATATCATGCATGAGAGCTATGTTGAGCAGTATGCTTCAGATTCTAATTTTGAAGAAGTTTATGCAACTTTATGTCATTATAACCAAGTTGAGGAACTTGACTATCATGTACATGATAAGTTATTGTATCACCTTGGAAAGCTTTGTATTCCACAGGGTGAGAGAGTCAACATCATAAGAGAATCACATTATTCTCTTATTGGTGGTCACTTTGGTGTAGGAAAAACAATGGCAAACTTGCAAAGGTATTGCTATTGCCCTAAGATGAGTGAAAGTGTTTCAAGATATGTAAGAGGATGTTAAATATGTTCTACAAGCAAGCCTAGCAATAAAAAGTTGGGTTTGTATACTCCACTTCCAGTACCTACTTGTTCTTGGCAAAGCATCTCTATGGATTTTGTAGGAGGTCTACCTATGTCAAGAAAGAGTCATGATTATCTTTTCTTTTTGGTTGATCGTTTCAACAAAATGCCTATTTTGATGCCTTGTAAGAAACAAATTATAGGTGAACAAACAACACATATGTTCTTTCAAAATTTTTGGGTTCATTTTGGGTTACCCAAGTCCATTATTTCTGATTGAGATTCTTGATTTGTTGGGAGTTTTAGGTCAAGTTTATTGGCACTCATGGATACCAAGATGAAAAAGAGCATTGATTTTCATCCACAAACAAATGGTCAAACAGAGGTGGTGAATAGAATGATAGTACATCTTCTTTGTGGATATTGCATCAAGCATCCTAAGCTTTGGGATGAGCATTTACACTACATTGAACATCCTTATAACCGAGCAAATCATTCCTAAACTCAAAATTCTCCATTTGAGGCTTGTTTCGGTTATTTACCAAAGTCTCCTTTAGATTTTATCTTTGGGAAAGATATGGCTATTGATGGTCATAGTGATGTTGACAAGGCGAAGAAGCTCATTGAAAAATTTTAGTTTGTGCATCAAACTGTTCAAGAATAGTTGGAAAAGAGTTAAGCCAAGTATAAAGCGAAACATGACAAGAATCGTGTTCATCACAAGTTCAAAGTTGGAGATGACGTTTGGCTTTACATTAGCAAAGAGAGGCCTGAAGGAGAAGGTAAAAAATTAAACCACTTAGATATGGTCCTTTCAAGATACATGAAAAGATTGGAAACAATGCCTTCTGTTTGGATTTGCCTCCTTAGATGCATATGTATGTTGTTGTTAATGTTCAGAACTTGAGATTGTATGAGCCTCCTTTGATGGGGCTATACGACTGAGTTCTCAATCGAGGATTTAGGGCCGACACAAATGGTCCTAAATTTTCGCCCATTTTGTGGGATTGTGGGATGTGTTGTGTTTTGGCATCGAAAACACACCAAGGACGAGTTAGTCAGATAGTGGGTGCAATTTTCCGAGCAGGTACAACAACCTTGAAGGGGAAAACTTCTAGGAGGTGTAACTTCTTCATTCTTTGGCCAAAATAGTTGCCAAAAAATCCCAAATAGGGGTTTTTGGACGTTTTGGAGCCATTGGATCCATCTATTTCTTATTATGATCACTTTAAAAGAACATTTTAAGCATAATGGAATTTATTCAAGGGAAGATGAACTAGGAGATGTATACCAAGAGAGGGGTGAACTCCTTTATGAGTTGTTGTGTTATGTATTCATCATTGATGGTTTTTACATGTTCTATATGTTTCTCATGATTAAGTAAAAACTCATTAAATTTATATGTTAGTAACTTGATCCAATTATCCAAACACATACCATTTTCATACTTGCAATTTAAAGGAAAAGAAAACGATTTAATTTTTAGATCACCTTATGATAGGAGAGCTTGACCCATAGCATATCCCACTCCTATGGAGGTTCCTTCAAGTAAGTCCACAGGTATGGGAGGAAGAAATGTTTTTTTTCCTTCACCAACTACTGTAGACAAGGTTAATCCCAAGATCCCTTTTACTAGATAAAAAGACAAGAAAAATGTTCCTCTGAAGAATGATGCAACAAAGACTTCATCCGAGAGGAAAGGTAAATCCAAAGCTCTTAAGAAACCCATTCAAATTATTGATGTCACTACTCCTCACCGTGAGATTAATCCCACTTTCAAGAGGCTCAAGAGACAAATTAAAGAAGAAAAGGTTGAGGCTGATAAACTGAAGAAAGAAGACTTAGAGTCAAGGAAGAATCTCAAGGGAGTTATGAGAATGTACCATGATACCATTGATAAGGCCATATTTATATACAAAATGTTCCTACCCCTCCACAAGAAGCTCAGAAATATCTACAGACAAAACAGATCTCATCAAGCTCAGATTAGAAAGCTAAAGGCACAACTATAACCTTTTAAATAAGAGTTGGCCAAGAGAAATATGGACATGCTGGCTAAAGTTACTACCAGAAGCATCTCTAGATTTAAAAAATGAATATGTTGAACCTCCTTAACCAATACCAATTTTGGTCAAGTTTCATGTTTTATGCAATTTTACAACTTTTGAGGATGGATATTTTTTGTAAACCATGATTAGCTATTGAGATGTTTTATTCTAGTAATGTACCATGATTATGAACCTGTTACAACATTTTGGGAGACTTGAGACATTTTTGGGATGTTTTAAGACTTCATAAAATCAACTAAGCCACTACAAGAAAGTTTGCAGTGTTTGGCACTCCGAACTAACGTTGTGAACTCATGTTTTGGAGTTTTTGGAGGGAGTAACAAATGCCAAATGTAAATATGGATGCATACTTGTTCTATAAATATTAGTTTCAAGTTGGGAGGGCACCTCACAATGGAAAATGCACTCAAAAGGATACCTCATCAACCATAAAGAAGTTCTTGTAGACACTGCCAACATCATCCTAAAATATAACATTATGTTTTATTTTTGTTCTACAGTTGTAGTCACACCACCTTTCGACACAGGAATTCTATGCATGATTTTTTATTCTAATTGTAAGTATGTCAATGACAATCTTGGCTATAATATAAGCATTATAAGACTGAAGTAGGTTTCAAATGGTGTGAGAGAGGAATCATATTTTTAATATTGTCTATGTGGAAGAGAGTACCTTCTATTATGTGTACTAGACCTAAGATACTTTGGATAATGGAAATCAGTCTTGTTTCTTATCATCTTGCTGCTATCTTATTCTGATTACCGTCTATTGAATGATTCATTTGGATGAATTGTATCTTTTTTGCAATAAAGGATCTGTTGTAATATTGTTTATAATTTTATCAGAGTTTTCTCTTTGATTATGAGAAGTTATTATTTCATAGGGTTTTCTTCATATGTCTGTCAATACTACCTAAGGTAGATGATAGACATATCACATTTTTATTATTAAGTATTTTACTTACTCACCTTATTTCTTAAATCGTGATCCAAGTTACTCAAAGCCTTATTTGTTGGTGCATATTGTATGGAGTAAGTGGTGATTGACATTCTTTTTTTGAGTTTTTCATCCATTTTACACCTTATAATAAACACTTATCTTTAATATTATGATGGGTACTAGGATTTCACTTACAACAGTCTAAGTGTGACTCTCTAGTGCTAGCACATGTCATGTCCCTATTATTGGGTTTCCCCGTTTTGTAGTAGAAGGGTTTTTTGGGGCTTGTAATTAGAGAAAAATTAGTCAAATGGGGGTCATTTAATGTCACATAGTGAGGAGATGTTATTTTTTAAAGTGACATTAGGGAAATAAATCAAATTTAGATTAATGAGTTACTTAACCATTATTAAAGTAACTTTTAATATTAAGGTGAAAATTGGAGGGAAAATAACACTTATATTTGATTTAGTCAAAAGGGAGAAAATTCTAAAAGTTACATTTGATTTGGCCAAAACGCGGAAAATTCTAGAAGGCATGGATAAAAGATAAAAGGAGGAGTAGAGAATCACGTTGGAATTATGATGTGATATCTTATTGGAGTTCTCTTGTAACCATATTTTTTGTTAGCTTTTTGGGAAAACCCATTTCATTGCAGATTTAGTTTTGGTGGTGAAATGTCCACCCTAGCTAGACCAGAGGGGAATACATCTAGGATTTCCATTAGTGTTTCAGTTTGGTAGGTGGAATCCACCTAGGATTTATATTATAGCTTCATCTTGGGGTTTGTTTCTAGTTTGGGTTGTAGTGATATGATTGGAGAGGTTGTGGCACTTGGAGGGTTTGATCTCATTTTTTGAGGAGGCCACAACTTGATTCCATGTTATTGTCTTGTATTGTGTGTTTTCCATTGATGTATTGTAGCTGCCATAGAAAAATTTGGATCATTGTATTCAGAGATTCATCCAGAATATCATACCACAAATTTTACCTTATATTTTTGGTGTATTTGTATTACATGCAATATGTTTGACAAAATGTCTATTAGTAGAATGCATGCAATTTGTTTGTGAAAATTTGTCAACCCGATTACATCATCAAGAACGCTTATTGCACATAAGGAAATAATATTTCATCCCATTCTATTGGGGATACTACAGTGGTTATCATATATGCTGATCTTGCCATCCTGTGATTGCATCAGAGTACATTCCTTGGCCAAAGAAGAAAAGAAAATTCAGGTATTTTTGCAAAATTATTTTTTAGGGAAACAAGGGGCGACCCACTTCAGTATCATATATAAAACTTTCTGAGTAGAAATTGGTAAAAAAAATTGGATATTTGAATTCCTCTCAAAAATTAACCTAGTTTCAAAAAACAAATTAGCCAAAAAGGAGTGTGGAAAGTGAAGTTATCAATATTTTCAATTCAACAAATTTTCAAGGTATTTCTAGAAAAAGCTGCATGATTTACAGTGAAGGTAAATAGTGGGAAGGAAATAACATAATGTACAGGGTGTAAGAAAGGATGAATATAACTTATAAATATTCCATGAATGAGGTTTTATTAAGTTTTTAATGAAACCCCAACCAAAAACTACCAAATTACTACAACTCAATAACACCCATGTTTAAGTTTCTTAAGAAGATTAATCCGAAAATTTTGGATGAGCTTGCTAGGGAGATGAAGGAAGATAAATACATGAAGGACTACCAAAAGTATGTAATATTGAATGAAGATATGTGGGTAGATTTATCCTTCAAAATCTATTATACCACCATTCAAGGAAATTGTTCCAAGGATTTGGACAAGGATTATTTTAAATGTATAGGGTATAAAGAGAAGGAAGACAAGCATGAAGGACAGAGGGACTTGTTAGAGGTATATGTATCTAATCTAGTTGAATATGTTGGAATTAAGGAAGAGGATGAAGGAACAACCTATGATACATCATCATAGCTAATTCATGAAGCCAAGGAACCTAGAGTGTTAGATGGGTATACCTTTGATGAATCAACACAAGAAGAGGATGCAACATATTATGATGAATCATTTGAATCAACCGATGTTGAGGATCCAACATATCTCACCATGTGTGTTGAGGGTAGTCCAGGTGTGATGGAACCTATGCTTTATGAGAATTCAACACCATATCTGAGTTATGACATTGATGATTATGAGGAAGTGATTAAAAAAAAACCTTAGAATTGCAAGACCAATTATTGGTTGAGGAGTAAGTTGTGTAGGTGTTGAAAATGGAAGATAATGATCATAATTTTATTGAACAACTTATGTGGAAAAATCAGATGGAGGAGAGACAAAAAGGAGTTGCAAATTAGATCAGTAGTGCTCAATTACGCATCATCAAAGAAGCACTATAGTGGATGAATTTTGATTACTTTCTGTTGTTCATGGATAGGGACATTGCTTTTAAGTTCATTGAAGACAAGGAAAAGGAGATTGAGGAGCTTTTTTAGTATCTTAGTTTTCCATGTTCTTCATTGATGAAAATAATAGAGACTCCATAATATTTGGAAGTAGTATCACTTAGGGCATGATTGGAACTCATGATCTGAGGGAGGGGCCTCTTGTGACAATCCCGTGCAAGAATTATTCAGAGGTGCAGGTGCCAGAGGAGAGGCTTAATGCAAAGAATTTTGATAGTTCACCTATTTTTCATTGTAAGGATAATCAACCATTCCTTTTGGATAAAGGCTTATATACAGTGGAGGTATTTAAGAAAAATCATTGTGGACCCACCAGGAAGGAAGTATATGCACCACTTGATTAAGGGATTTCATATAGGACAATGGTGGATACATCACTCTAGGATCCAAGTTCAGTTATTATTAGTGGATTTGTTGATACAATGACCCATAAAGGACACTAGGTGGTACATGAGGATGTAGTGGTGTGAAGTAGTACACATGGGCCACTAGAAAGGGCGTCCTGCTTCCTTGGCCAACTACTAGAAACTTCTATTGCAATCTAATCTTGCCAGTACATGAAGCAAGGCATTCTAAAAGAATGTATTATATTATTTTTTTATCTTTGTTAGCATCAATCAGTCCCTTATTTGTAATAAAGAATTTGTCATTCTAAGTAAAAAATGATGATGTATAAAATAATGAGTAGTTAGTTTGTGTTAGTAATTGTTGCAAGAAATTTCTCTTGCCAGTCTGAATTTTCAGAGAAACACAGAAAAGTAAATGTCAAATAGCATTGTATGAAGTCTCCTTGATTGATTAAAAGGAGACATCGTCCTCTAATTTGATTGATGAATTTTTTTTGAATATCGTCTCTCTATTTCCTGTGTGTGTAAATTCATTTTTTTGTTTCTATGTGATAATTGAGAGAGTGTGCACCAAAGAAACTAGTGCACATATCTATTTCGATATGCATTCGTAATTAATGTACCCTCAGTTTGTTGGTAGCATGAATGTGAAGTTAGGGTGTCAGTTTAAAGGAGGATGAATTGGAGAATGCTATGCACATCTCTCCTTCTTCTAAGAACGATTCATATTGAAGGAATGTCTCTCTCAAAAAGGTGTTGTGCCCTCTCCCTTAGATCAGTTGAAGGTTCTATCAATTCTAGTATTACTCCCTCCATAAAAAACACCTCTTACTTACTAAGCGCAGTCTCTCACCCAGATCAATTAGTATCAGAGCAAGTTCTTTCCTTAGGGTAATTTTACACACATAAGGGTTGACAAGCCAAAATTTCATCCACCATATTAGAAAAGGAAGAATTTGTTTTTGGGTGTTCCCCTCTCTCCTCATGCTCTTTATCAGAGTGTCATAATCACCCTTCTTAGGGTCCTCTATGCCTTTGTATTGGTGCATCAGTGTGCCCTTCTCAGGGTTACTCGCACACCCTCCTCGGGGTCTATTTAGTGCCTCTCGACCATGATGTCTCATTAACAAGCCTCCAGTGAGGAATAAAGCACATCCACATCAAATTTAGTTGAATACTTGGTGTTGTCTCTCCAAGAACTGATTCAACTCCAATAATGATGAACTCCAATGACCATGCAGTTGGACACAAGTTTTCAGTTGCCCAAGTTTGTCGGCCAAATGAATGGAGAGACAGACGATTCATGGATTCATAGCCTCTCCACTTGCTTCAATACTTCACTTGAGAGGGATGAGGCCACCAAATTGTAGATATCCAACTTTCAGCTTGAAGGAATCACACAAACCTGGTGGGACACACAATTGAAAAGCTTAGAATTGATCGTAGATCTTGGTACCCCACCTTCTCCAACAAATGGCAGTATTGATTCTTGGGATGCATTATGTAATGCATTACGGGAACAATTCTACCCTCAAGGCTATCTTTAGAATATTCTCACCAAGTAATTGCAACTCCACCAAATTTCCACTCAGTCATTTCAAGGATACATTGACATCTTATGCAAGTTGCGCATCTAGCTACATGTTAGCAAACCAGATGAGGTATTGATAATTAAGTTTAATTTTGGTTTATTGTTACCTCTTTGTAGGGAGGTATATATTTTTGACAAAGATTCTTTGGACAAGGATTTATTATGGGCCTTGGTCGTATAATGTAAGGTATTCCCTCAAATCTGATATCTGCAAAATCGAACCCAAGATGAAAAATGACGTCCTTGTCATTATCAACCTCATCCTTCTTACTTGTTGGTGACCAAAAATGCAATTTACTGTAATTTTCACAAGACCAACTCCCATAACATTACTGACTGTGGAGCCATTAAAAATATCGACCCCCATCATACCTTATTTGCAGAGGTCACACCCACTGAGTTTCCCAAGCAACGAGAAGTCATCTCTCCCACCAACCCCACAGAAGTTGACCCATCTATCATTCTCATGACTATGCTAGAAATAGGTCACCCTAATGTTCCCCTATTCACTCAAAACTTCCAAATTAAAAATGAACTTGCCACTCTCATTTTGGACAATGGAATTCAAAATAATTTTATATCACAAGACTTAGTCCAATATATTAAACTCCCCACTACCTCACACCCTGATCCATATCAACTTGGCTAGGTACATAACTAATTTCCTTGCATTACTATGGCTCAGTGTTGCATCATCACTTTTTCCATTGATTATTTTCATGACACTGTGATCTCTGATGTTTCATTGTTAGATTGTGTTGATCTCCTTCTCAGTATTCCTTACCAACAAGATCGACAAGAGGTTTATCATGCCAAGACTCATCAGTACCACCTTAAACAGTTTGGGACAACCTATGTACTTACTTCATTGTATATCACTTCACCACCGTCAAAAACCTATACCATAGCCACTCACCATGTTATCAATACCAACAATGTCTCTCTGTGTTTGACCCACCATGTTCACCCTAAGAACCTCACTAATATTACACCTCCCATATTACTCCCTCTCCTCCCATAATTTTCCAATGTCTCGCACTCTCCCGCAAGGCTCCCACCCTCTCGAGCCCTTGTTCCATCCATCGATCTCATTCATGATGCATCATTACCCAATGATCCATCATCTTGACCAGTTACCCAAGACACTATCTAATGTCCTCTAGCTACCCCTTACCATTCCCTCAACCAAGACGCAATTAAATATTACTATCCATAACCCCAGATTGCCTCTCAGTTTTCTATTTGAGCCATGCGTAAAAAGGGGGATCACCAAGTGACTTACCACTCTGAGACCCTATCCACAGTGAAATTTAATTACCTCCACTACACCAAAGAATTGCACCTCCTGATGTTGGATTTGGAGAAGTGGTGCCCTTAAAATAGAGCCACACACTCTTCCACTAACTTCTTACCTTTCTAGATCTATCCTGGATTTCAGTCTCTGGTTCCCACAGAGATGCCTCTCATTTTGACTATGTCGAGATCAATGAACCAACATTGAGAACAACAGGATGAACATAGTGACATTCATAACTTATCACAGAAACATACTCTAGTCGTAGCTTCCTTTAAAGTAACACTAGATCATTCCAACCAACATCATGTTTCACACCTAGTTGGTAAACAATGCCAAATTTCATAGATAGGACAAGTGGATGACAGTCAAAATAGTGCAGTGAAATTTCCCTCATTGGTGGGGGAAGCAAGAGCACTTTCAGATCTAAAAAAGGAGGAATTGGGCCACCAGGAAGGGCATCCCCCTTCCTTGTCAAACTAGTATAAACTTCTATTTTAATATGATCGCCATTTCGGGAAGCAAGGCATTCTCAAAGAATGTACTGAATTATTTTTTTTATCTTTGTCAGCATCAGTCACTCCATTATTTGTAAAAAATAATTCGTCAGTGTAAGTAAACAATGGAGATGTCTAAAATAATGAGTAGTCAGTTTGTGTTAGTAATTGTTGCGGAAGATTTCTCTTGCCAATCTGAATGTGCATAGAAATGCAAAAAAATAAAACCGACAATTACTGTTTTATGAAGTCTCCTTGATTGATTAAAAGGAGATATTTTCCTCTAATTTGATGGATGAAATTTTTTTGAATCTCGTATCTATATTTCCTATGTCTGTAAATTAATTTTTTTGTTTGTATGTGATTATTGAAAAAGTGCTCACCAAAGGAACTGGTGCAAATCTCTAATTTTCTATGTGTTGATAATTAGTGCGCCCTCTGTTTGCTGGTAGTGTGAATGTGAAGTTAGGGAGTATATTTAAAGGAGGAAAAGTTGGACAATGCTATGCGAATCTAATGAAGGACCATTGTTAGCAAGCACGCAAAGAAGGACCACTCAGTGCTTGGGAATATTTTGGGAATCTCAACGCTGGTAGTTACGAAAAATATTTTGAAGCACACCTGAACTCAACACCGAGAAATATTTTGAAGCACTCTTGAATGATCACAAGCGAAGTGGGAGTTTCCACTCCTTCTCTGGAATGTGACTGAACTATGATAGCCGTTAGGCTAGGTTTTGGAGTAGACAAGTAGTCAGGGGGAACCCTAAGGACCCTCTGATATAAATATAGGTTTTGTACACCCAAATGAGGCTATTGCAAGTTAGTAGGATATTTATGAGTTTTAGTTGTTGTTTTTCTTTTAGATATACATATTTTACTTTTGAATGAAGATAACAGAGGAAAATTTACCTAATGCATGGGAAGGACATTGTTTGCAATTCCCTGTTATTGTGTTTTCATGAATGAATGAATTTCGTTACGGGTAGATTGAACTGTGAATGTTAGTATAAGTTTCAATTGTTTCTCTTATGTTGAATCGGTGCAAGGTGTACACACAGAACAAAAGGAGTGCCTTGATGCGATCTGTTTCGGCTCTGAAGCTCAAAAGAGATAACATGAAACATTCCCTTTGCAAGGAGTGAAAATTTACTATTGCAAGGCGTGCACAAATGTTCAAAAGAAATAAAAAATTGCGTAAGAATTGATTACAAGATGTGCATCAATCAAAAAGAGAACTCCAGGAGGGCGAGAAGAATTTATTTTCAAGAAATCCTTCGAATCTGAGTTATTGAAAATCCCTAAAACACAAGGAGTGCGTGGGAAGTCGAAACCTTCACAAAGGCCAAGCTCAGGAGGGATAGAAATTTGTAGAAGTGTAGTCGATGTCTGAGAGACAGACTCATAGAAGATTCAAAGGCAAATACCTTTGAAGACTT
>JASDQU010503993.1:7758-58419 GCA_032191745.1 Picea mariana
GGCGTTTCTTCTCGCTCCATTTCCAGCCGCTTCCTCCACACCCCCACCCTCACCAATATGTTTTCTCCATTATTCTTCATCTGCAAATTTATCTAAGAAGTCCTTTTGGAATTTGGTCCATCTAGTTATGGAACCAACAAGGAGATTGAAATACCAAGTGGATACTGAGTTTTCAAAATCATAAGGAAAAAGTCGATAGACTACATCCTCATGTTGTACATTCATTATCGTATAGAAAGGATGAACTTTATGATGTGATATTTAGGAGATATAGATGTTTTAGAATAAAATTTGGGTAATAACTTCTCCATATGCCTTGGTAGTTTATTTAAATCATTGGGTAAGGCTAAGGAACCTTTGGCCAACCATGGTTCATTATTTTCTTCGTGATTGTTCYCCATGTGATCAGAGTCATTGTAATACCCCATTTTTTAGCCCCATATTAAATACTGTATTTTGTTAATTTATGAATGACCAGAGTGCCCAAACAATTAAAATGGCTAGTGTGCCTACGAAATGTAATGTTTTGATCATTATTAATAATAAATACATCATTGGCTRCTAGAAGGACAAGGAAAAGATTTATAGGGGGATATGATTCCAAAAGAGAGAGGGATTGAGGGGCTAAGTATTTATTTTATATTTTATTTACCCATTTTTGTTTTAATGGAGAATATCAGTTACATGAGCTTCTTAGGGGAAGGCCATGTGCTTCTTTAATTCCAAGAAATATATAAACCCATCTTTGGTCTGTTTGGGGGTTCACTCACTCATTGTTCACACCTTTCATTATGTTCTCTCTCCATTCATTCTTCCACCTAGTGTTCATTCCTCATTCATTTTGATCTTGGCTTGGGAATGAAAAACGAATTGTTGGAGAGGAGCCATTATTTTGTTGGGTGTAATGACTCCTTGTGTATTCCAGCCATGAATTAATTCCTGTAGGTCTAATATGCATTCACATGTGCTAAGTTTTTCTCACAACTGCAAATCTTGAGAGTCCCAACATGGAGATTCTTGACCAAATGCATTGGAGCCTTGGAAGGAGGTGGACAACGTAAGGGATTAAGTGGCATAGAAGGGGTCCATTCTCTTGGGTTGTGCATGCTGGATAGAAGAGAGATGGTGTACTTTGGATTGTTGTGTGTGTTGAGAAGCTTGTGAGAGCTTGCGTGCTAATTGGGTTGGGAAGATGAGTGACACCCTTGAACCATCCTTGTGGATTCATAGCCTTGGATAAGGGGTGAGATTACTGTTGAGACTTGGAACAATGATGTCTATGGTTGGGTGGAATGTCCTTGGTCATTAGCAAGTTGGTGATTTGTTTCATTAAACATAAGTAATCTCTGTCATGTTTTATTTACATGTATATTTATTTCCACTGTGTATTAATTATAATATATGAGATTCATGTTTATAATGTGCATGCTTGCTAGTTATTGTTGCATATGGAATTATATTCATTTCTTTTATGTTGTAGCATGAATCTTGATCTCTGCATGTGAATATTTCATTCCTCTTTACTAATTAAATTTTTTTCATAATTCAAAATTAGTTTAGAAGTGAGTTTTGAAGTAGCATGGATAGCCTGTGGGAGTCTGGGTATGTTATAGATTGGTATCAGAGCTTCTAGTTCAACACTGGACTGGTATGGGCCAGAACTAGTGCGCATTGAAAAAAAATCGTTGTTGAAGATTTGTCTGTTACAAATTTGTGGGGAAAACAACAAAGAACATAAGTGAAATCCCCAAATTCTGAGAAGATTTCAAATTTCATAGATTCAAAGTAGTTAAAGAAGTAATTTCTGGTGTCGATCTGCAATTGCATATTTGAATTCTATTTTGGAAGTTGAATTCCTATGTGTTTCATGATGACTCTGTAGTTTCGTAGATTGACGAGCCAGATTAATTCAATTTGGAGAATCAACAATCAAGATTCAATCATAGAAGTTCGAGAAAGGAATTCCTGATAGGTCTCCGAGAAGGAAATGTTAGAAGAAATTCAGAATCAGACACGAGGTTCATTCCGATGACAGGATCCTGAAAGAATGAGATCCATTAGATCAGTTGGGATCATTCTCAATTATTAGATCTTGCAAAGATGTTCTTTGAGAAACGTGTTTTCAGAAGATCTCACTCATAAGAGTTCTGATGGTATCGAAGGGAATATTCTTCGATACCCTCTGGTCAGAGAAGTGAAGCTTCCCTAATATTTTGAACTTCGAGTGATGAATTCTGACGATATCGAAGGGGAATATTCTTTGATACCCTTTGGTCAGAGTGATGAAGATTACATAATATTTTGAACTCTGAGTGATAAGGTATCGAAAGAGAATATTCTTCAATACCCTTTAGTAGGAGTGGAAAATATTTCCTAATATTTTGAACTTTGATTGATAAGTTTCAATGTTATCGAAAGGGAATATTCTTCAATACCCTTTGGTCGGAGTGGCGAAACTTACCTAATTTTCTGAACTTCGAATGAAAAGGTCCGACAGTATCGAAAATAATATTCTTCGATAACCTCCTTTTAGAGTCCCATTTGAGCCTGATTCTTCATCACTCTGAATGGGAACCTATAATGGATGGTCCAGATCTATTTCTATTTTAAGATCAATAGTGCATATTGCCCCGTAGGAAAAGTTGGTCCATAGTGTCAAAAACAAAAACCAAGTTTGGGGCCATTTTCTTATTTTGGCCATAAATGAAGCATATTAAGTTTGTTTTGAATTAAATTTATGGGTTTTTTCCACAGAGATGATATCTACAAAATTTCCATAGAGGGTCATTTCCTATTTCTGCTTGGATTTGTCAAAAATGGTGAAATAGTGGTTTTTAAAGATTTGGGTGCAGATCATTGGAAGAGGTCCAGATTAAGATGAAATTTATTGAAAGTGTCCAGAAAGAAGACATAGAAATAACCCATGAACGAAATGAGTAAATCCTAAGGGGATTAGAAGGGGCATACTGAAATAGGAAAAAATCCACTATTCTGGGCTACATTTTTTAGATTTTTGGGATTTTCGGAGGAAAAGTGACCTTAGATCACAAAACTATTTTTTTATTTATTTATTCAACATTTTATACACTCATTAGGAAAAACAACTTTGGTATAGTGAAAATTTTCCAGAAGTGAACATATTGAGAGATGTCCAATTTTGCCAAAAATTCTAAGTTTGGAAAAAGAGGTGAAAAAGGGAAAAATGGTCATTTCGAGATTGCTGTAGTTTTTGAATGGATTATCAGATTGAAAATATGAAAGTTGTTATGAATTCTTTGTCACATTTTTTATCTACTCCTCATATAAAAGTTTCTCTAGTTCCTGACATATTTCCTTCTATAGTTTATTGAAGTTGGCATTTCAATAAAATTTCACCAGTGCAGAAAATGCACAAAGGGGGTGAAAGTGGTTTTTTCAAGAAGCCATAACTTTCACCTCAGAAATCCGATCAAGGAAAGAGTACACCTATTGGAAAAATGATTCTGAATAGAATTACTTGGAACTGTTATACTTTGGAGAATTGTGATATAAATATTCATAAATTGAGTAGAAAAAAGGACTCGTAGCATTAATCAACATTTTTTTTATGATATGCATATTTCTAACAAAAATGGTTGCTTCCACATTTTGTAGAATTAGGGGGTATAAACATATCATTTCAGTATAATAATGCATATTCAAGAAATGGAAGAAGGAGAGGGAGCTTACAACTATGATAAAGAGGCCAAAGGACAAAATATTAGTGTTTGTAATGCATAGACATAATCAAATGGACATAAGGGTAGAGGGGAGCAAGAAAAATTAATAGAGACTGTGAGAAGCATACAACTAGAATTATAGAGCTACAAATAAGAAAATGAGAGACTTATAAGAGAGAGAAATCAGATAAATTATCAAGTGATGCAAAGCTTAAATCAGTTGTAGAGGCAAACAAAGAATGGGTAAAATTCAAGATGAGAGGAAGATGGAAGATATCATGAAAGAAGAGATAGCTACAAAAGAGATGGTTATTCAAGAAGTGCTAGTAGAGATCATAGAAATCAATAACCTCACTTATCAAGGAAATTTTATGCATCTGAAGATTCCATAAGTAGTCCAGAGGTGTCTCTTGTTAGGCACCAAAGAAGAAGACATAAATTTGACAGTTTACAAAGAGAGATGAGGAAGCTTAAGCCACCATCCTTTTAAGGTGAAAGAGAAAGGAAAGATGATGTTGAAACATGGTTAATTGGACTCATGAGTTATTTTTAAATGCATAACTACTCATCAAACCTAGAAGCCATAATTTCCACTTACCATCAAGATGGAAAAGTTTCTATCTGGTGGGATCAACTTAAGCAGGTTGAGCAAATAAATGAGAGGAGGGTGACTTGGAAGAAATTCAAGAAATATTTTCAGAACGAGTACCTTTAAGAGAAATTCTATGACAAAAAAATGTAGGATTTCTTTGAAATCAGGCTAGGAATCATGACCATGGGAGAGTATGAAAAGAAGTTCTTGGGACTGATAAAGTATGTGGGGTTTATAAAGGATGATAAAGTGAAAATACAAAGGTTTTTTAGTGGAATGACTTCATTTTATAAAGAGAAGATTCAATATGATGAGACCAGGACGTTGACTAAGACCATCAGGAAGGCTAAGTACATGTACGAGCAAGGAAAGGGAAGAGAGTTTTTGCAGAAATCTTGGAAGGATAAGAAGAAAGAGAAGTGTGATCAGGGAAAGAAAGTATTCAAACCTCCTTTCAACAGAAATATCCCAAATAAAAATCAACTAGACCAGTCTGTTAAGGATGAATCTAAGAGAGAAGACTCCTTGGGAAAAAGGGGAATACCACCAATCCAATGTTGGGGATGCAAAGAAGATCACTTGTACAAGGATTTCCCACACATAAAAGACAAAATGAAGACCGTGCACAACATCCAAGAGTATATAATATTATAAGACATGGGAATAATATATGCAACCTTAGAAGGTCAACAAGTAGAGTACCAATCCAAAATGATTGAGGTGGAAGGTAACATAATTAATCAACTTGTCACTATTTTAATTGATTCAAGAGAAATTCGTTGTTACATTGATCCTAAAATAGTGGGTAGATTACATTTGGAGAAAAGTAAGATTGAAAAATCAAGTTTGGTTAAGCTAACCATTGGAACCAAAAGAAGGATCAATGAAATGATTAGAGGTTGTTCCATAAGTCTTAATAGAGTGAATACTAATGTTGATCTAAATATTATACCATTGGGGTCTTATGATATTCTAATTGGAATGGATTGGTTGGACAAGCATCATACTATCCTATATTTTCATAAGAAGACATTCACATGTATTGATGAAGAAGGACAACAAATCACTGTGAAAGGAGTTCCAAGACCCATTTCAATAAGAGATGTTTCATCCTTACAATTGAAGAGATGTTTCAGAAAAGGATGTCAATTGTATGCAACCCATGTGGAGGAGCCAGAAAAGACAAAGGGGCCAAACCTTGAAACATTTTCAATACTACAAGAGTTTGAATATGTATTCCAAGAAAAAAGAGGATTTCCACCAAAGAGGGAGATATATTTCTCCATTGATTTAGTACCAGGAGCTTACCTGATATAAAAAACACCTTACATAATGAGTACGCCAAAATAAAAAGAATTACAAATGCAGTTGGAAGAATTGTTGAGGAAACGATACATATGTCCAAGTGTTTCACCTTGGGGAGAACCCATACTATTTCTCAAAAAGAAGGATGGAACATTGAGGCTATGTATTGACTTCTGACAACTAAATAAAGCCACTATGAAGAACAAATATCCTATTCCCATAATTGATGACCTCTTTGATCAACTAAGAGGGGAAAATATATTTTCCAATATATACTTGAGATCATGATACCATTAGGTAAGAATCAAGGAGGAATACATCAATAAGACAACCTTTAGAACCATGTATGGGAATTATAAATTTGTAGTGGGTCCATTTGGACTATCTAATGCACCAACTGTCTTTATGTGCTTAATGAATGGAATATTCAGAAATTATTTGGATAAGTTTGTCATAATATTCTTGGACGACATACTTATCTATTATAAGTCATAGGAAGAACATGAACATCACCTAAGACTAATATCTCAAGTGTTGAGGGAACATCAGTTGTATGCCAAGCTTAGTAAGTGTTATTTCTATCAAGAACAAATATATTACTTGGGACACATTATTTCAGAACAAGGTATAAGAGTGGATCCAGAGAAGACTGAAGCCATTAGAGGATGAATAGCACCCATGAATGTTTCATAAGTTAGAGGTTTTATGGGATTAGTTGGTTACTACAAAATATTTATATCAGAGTTCTCTAAGATTTCTCATCCCATCACTTCTTTGCAAAAGAAGGGAATTAAATTTGAATGCATAGTTGAGTGTGAAGAGAACTTTAATTTGTTGAAAGAATTTCTTACTAGTGAACCTGTTTAAAATATTGTTGACCCAAACAAATGTTTTTTGTTATGTATAGATGCATGCAAGGAAGGACTTGGTGGAGCCTCACTCAAAATGGACATGTCATTGGTTATGAGTCTAGAAAGATTAAAGAACATGAGAGGAACTATGCCACACATGACTTGGAACTCGCTGTCATTGTTCATGCATTGAATATGTGGAGCCATTATCTCATGGGGAAGAGATTTTAATTAAGAATAGACCATAGTGGTATCAAATTATCTTTTTGAACAACCAACTTTGAATTCCAGGTAAATGATATGGCTAGAATTTTTAAGTGAATACGATTTTGACATCAAGCATATCAAAGGAAAAGAAAATAAAGTTGTTGATGCACTTAGTATAGGAGTACATCTCATGCATGTTACCACCATTAGTATGCATCAATCAAATTTAAAGAGTAGAATTTTAGATGTTGTTGTTACATATCAACATTACCTACATGTAAAATAAATCTTGCAACAACAAAATGTACAACATAAAATAAAAGAATATGAGATGAAGGAAGATGGATTACTTATGCATAAAAATAAAATTTATGTTCCTAGTTTTGGAGAACTTAGGAGTTTGATATTAAAATAAATGCATAATATTTTGTATGTCAGACATCCTGATTACCAGAAAACAATTGCAGCAGTAATAAGCCAATTCTTTTGGCCAGAAATGACGAAAGATGTTGTTGATTACATTTCCATATGTATGGAATGTCAAATAGTGAAGGTTGAGCATATGCACCCAGCGGGTTTGTTACAACCATTACCAATTCTAGAGAAGAAATGGGAAGTGGTAACCATTGATTTTATAACTAAATTGACCAGGACACAAGACCACATGCTTCAATCATGGTAGTGGTTGATAAATTGGCAAAGGCTTCTCATTTTGTTCCTGTAAAAATGACTCATACAACAACGAATATTGCAGAAATTTATACAAGGGAGATTTCTTGGATACATGGGATACCAAAGGCAATTGTTTCAGAAAGTGATATAAAGTTTACTTCAAATTTCTGGAGGGGATTGCTTAAAGGATTTGGTACAAATCTTAACTTTAGCACATCATACCATCCACATTTATATGGGAACACAAAGAGAGTCAACCAAGTAATTTAAGACATGTTGAGAATGTATGTGATGGATAAGCCATCTAAGTGGGAAGATTGCTTGCACTTGGTTGAGTTTTCCTATAATAATGGGTATCAAGCTTCATTGAAAATGATCCCATTTGAATTTTTGTATGGTAGGAAATGCAATACTCTAGTGAGTTGGGAAAACCCAACAGACAGAGTGGTACTTGGGCCAAAATTGCTCAAGGATATAGAAGACTAGATGCTTAGAATTAAGAAGAATTTAAAGGAAGCTCAATATAGATAGAAAATTTATTCATATAAGAATAGGAAAACTAGAGAATTTAAAGTGGGGGAGCATGTGCTTTTGAAAGTGAATCCAAATATCTCATTGAAGTTGGGTAGTTGTACAAAGCTAGCAGCCAAATTCTGTGGTCCATTTGAGATATTGGAAAGAATAGGGTCAGTTGCATATATTCTTACATTGCCTCCTTCCATGCATGTTCATAATGTATTTCATGTCTCTTTGCTTAAAAAATATGTACATGATCCTAACCATGTTATTGATTGGCATCTGATTCAGGTAGAGACAGAGGGATACTTTCAGGTCCAACCAGCGCACATATTGGACATAAAAGTCAAAATGCTCCAGAATCGAGTTATAGAGCTGGTAAAAGTTCAATGGACCTGCTATGGTACTGAAGATGCTACTTGGGAGCATGAAGATGCCATGAGGACAAAGTACCTACAACTTTTTGAATAAATTTTGAAATTTTGATTTCTGTTTTGTATACGCACTAAGGAAAGTGTCAAAATAAGGGGGATGGGAATGTAATACCTTGGTTTTGAGCCCCATATTAAATAATTTATTTTGTTAATTTATGAAAGGACAGAGTGCCCAAACAATTAAAAGAGGCTAGTGTGCCTAGGAAAAGTAATGTTTTGATCATTATTAATAATAAATACATCACTGGATGCTAGATGAATAAGGAAAAGAGTTATAGGGGGCTATGATTCAATAAGAGAGGGGTCTTGAGGGGCTAAGTATTTATTTTATATTTTATTTACCCATTTTTGTTTTAATGGAGAATATCAATTACATGAGATTTTTGGGGGAAGGACATGTGGTTATTTAATTCCAAGAAATATATAAACCCATCTTTGGTCTATTTTGGGGTGTACTCACTCATTGTTCATTGTTCACACCTTTCATTATGTTCTCTCTCCATTCATTCTTTCAACCACTCTTCATTCCTCATTCATTTTGATCTTGGCTTGGGAATGAAAAACAAATCATTGGGGAGGATCCATTGTTTTGTTGGTTGTAATGAATGCTGGTGTATTCCAACCATTAATTAATGCCTGCATGTCTAAGATGCATTGGCATGCGTTAAGTTTTTCTCACAGTTGTGAATCCTAAGAGTCCCAACATGGAGATTCTTGACCAGACGCATTGGATCCTTGGAAGTAGGTGTACAAACTAAGGGATTGCATGGAAGAGAAGGGGGTCCATTCTCTTGGGTTGTGCAGGCTGGATAAAAGAGATTTGGTGTACTTTGGATTGTTGTGTGTCTTGAGAAGCATGTGATATCTTGAGTGTTGACTAGGTTGGGAAGCTGAGTGACACCCTGGAACCATCCTCATGGATTCATAGCCTTGGCTCAGGGGTGACATTGTTGTTGAGACTTGGAACAACAATGTCGATGGTTAGGTGGAACGTGCTTGGTCTACATCTAGTTGGTGATTCATTTCATTAAAGATAAGTGATCTCTATCATCTTTTTATTTACTTGTATATTTATTTTTGCTGTGTATTAATTATAATCTCTGAGATTCATGTTTATAATGTGAATGCTTGTTAGTTATTGTTGCATATGGAATTATGTTCATTTATTTCATATTGTATCATGAATCTTGATCTCTTCATGTGAATATTCCATGACTCTTTATTAATTAAAAAATTATCAAAATTCAAAATTAGTTCAGAAGCAAGTTTTGAAGTAGTGTGGCCAGCCTGTGGGAGGTTGGGTACGTTACAGCCGAAATATGAAAATTTTGAATTAGATTCTTCTTATTCTAATTCTAGGTTTTCTTTGGGTTCAAAGTAAGTACTTGTAGGTGGAGTAACTACTCGTGTGTTAGGGATCAAGATGAAGGGTTTCTCTATTTCAATAATGTAAAAATCCACTAGGTCTTAGATTGTGTGTATTAAGTCATGTTCAGTTTTGATCACAATTGGTCTCACAATTCTTCTTCTTGGAGGAAGTAATGGATTTATGGGTAACACTCCTATATATCTAAAGTATTGTTTGGTGATTCTCCTAAAATCGTTAAATTCCTTGTGACATATTGTGTATGGTATTTTAGGATGAGATCCATAAATTTCCTTAGCCCATGGTGAGTTGTTGAGAGTAGAATTATCTTTAGTATTTGGATTTTCTTTATGTGGGATTTTTGTATGGTTGGACATCCATTGAATCTACTTATAGTGTAAATTCTATTGAGGGGGTTGGATTCCATTTGAATCAACAAGAGGGATTACAACCAAGGATGAGGTGCAATTAGACTCTTCCCTATTTGGAATAGTATAATCCTCCATATCAATGACCCAACAATCATTTGATGGGATTTAAGAGTTATCAAATTTATTTCTTTTGTTTTCTTTCTATTTTTTTGGGTTGTTTTTCTTTATGCATGAAATGAAATTACTAAAGCATTAAAGATGACCTCCCAAAAAGAAAACCTCTCAGGTAAGACAGGATAACACTTATATGTGGATTTTCAAAGAAACAATTGTAGTTACCGATCACTCAAAAAATAGACATGAAATAATGTAAATATGTGATTTATCTTAAATATAACTTTTATAAGAAATAAAAATATGAAATCAATGAAAAAATAACTCATAAAATTCCATGAAATAATTTCCAACAAGATCTAGTTAACCTGTTATATAACATGTGCATAATTATTTAGTTTTAAGAATATTAGTAATCATGAATCATGAAATGATTATAGTATTATTGATTATTAAATAAAACCAAGAACTTATTTAAATGCAAATTTGAAAAAGATATGAAACCAATACTAGAAACATCCACGATTAACAAGATAACTTGGTAAAGCATAAAATCTTACTAGACATCAGAGACACAATAATCGAGCATAAAACAATTCACTCTCCAATAGCCACACACAATGGTTCAATCAAACTTATGGAATCCTTAGGAGCTTCTCTATTAATTGCAAAAAAACACTTCTTTAATACAATGTTCCAATTTTTTTTTCCAAATATCTTTTCTATGGGGCAAACCCTTCTACTTATACAAAATTATAAATTTTAAAATAAAAATTCAATGGCTAAAAAAAATAAAACAATAAAGAAAGTTAGGATGAATCAGGTGATCTGGGAGTTATGGGGTTTGCATACTCATCGATATACTTGGTCCACTAAGAGAAAATCTAGGAACAATTGTCCCCATATGGAAACCAATGTTGATCCATTAGCATGCTCAATGCATGATTTTTGTCTCGAAAATGACTAGTGTACTTCTTAACTCTTCCTATTAACTTCTTCAGTTGATTGATGATCTTAATATGTTCAATGACATATTTATGCACATGCCCTCTTTCAATAGACGATATTTTTTTCCTGAATGTTTTACTCATTGGTGCTTCTCTATAAACCTACTGATACATCATTTATCAGTCTAAAATCTAAAGAAGACTCGAAGGTTGGTAGTCGGAGTTCAACCATTGTTTGATTTACCTTTTCCCAATCCCAATCACATTGTTCCCACTCTTCCTCAACCTTTTCCTTTGGTTCTTCTATGATACTTTCCTGGTGATTCACGTTCGAATACATCTGAGATAGTCACGCATCAAATAAGATCTCAATGTTGTGGTCTTCAACGCATTTCTCCCTTTTCACTTCTTGGATGGACTCAAATCTATCCAATGCTCTAGAACCATTTTCATCACATCTAAGAACTATTAGGATTAAGATAGCATAGCAATAAAATAATGTGGAAATAAAAATAGAGGAGAATATTTAAAAAAAAAATAGATATACATGGTTCACCCAATATGGTCTACATCCATGGAGAAATTGTCAATCCTTCTTTTATTATTATCTAGAAAATCAAGGGATACAACCTATAGTACATATGTTGTAACTTCCTCTTCCTTTTATCATGGCCTTCTCTGTCTCATAATACAATATTCACTCTCATACACAACCACAATACAATTCACTCATACAAAAAAAAAAAATTTCCTCAGTGAAAACCCTAACATAACTTTTATCATCATATATGTGACCTAATAATGCACAATCCACATTGAATACAAAATTACAATACTTTGCAAGGAAATATTCCCAAAATTTTCTTCTAGGGTTCTTCCCCTGGACCCCGTCATCTTTGAAAAAAGGTGGGTAGGATTACCTTCATATGAATTAGGAATATAATTAGGATCCATAACCAACAATATCCCACTTGGAGACTAATTACAACAATTCCACCATTACTACATCTACTGAACTATACTTCAACTTTGGAACTAGAAGTTTCTCATTTTTTACTCTAATGATTGAAGGCCAACTGAAACTAAAACGAAAACTCATTTTATCCCTGGTCACTACCTTTTTTAACATATATGCATGATTTTGGCTAGTGTGTATCTTTTCCATATTCAATTTTCCATCTTCTAAAATTGACCCTATGAAATGGTGCCTGCACTATATATGTTTAGTCATAGAGTGGAAGGATGAATTATTTGCTGGATGAATGGCACTTTGACTATCATTGTAACCTTCTATTGATTCAGGTGGATATTGGTGGCCACCCACCTATTCCAACTGACTCCTTTTTCCAGTTTTTAGTTCAACACGTTCTTCTGTACTTCTTTGTAATTGTGGGTTCTACACTTCATGAGTTTTCTGGATCCTTACACATCTTCCAGGTGGATAATGGTGGCCTCCCACCTAGTCGAACTGGCTTATTTTGAATGTTTTCATGTCAACGCATCTTTTTGTACTTCCAGGGCCATTTTGGGGCCCTAAATAATGTTATTTTGGCTTGCCACAGTCAAACTATAGTTAGAGTTAGAGTTTGATGGCGTAATGCATAGTTCTCGAAAATACCTTTCCAACGGGCTATCACATACCTAAAAAAAAGATCGTATGCAAAAGTTATGACCTTAAGAAGTTAATGTACTAACTTACCCAAATGGGGCCCACATGAATTTTGGAATTTCATCTCTTAGGGTTAGGTTTTTGGATGTCTAGGGTTTTAGCATTCCTGTTTAACATAAAAAGGCCTTCAGAGCCTCATTATAATGATCTTATGGTGAATGAGCATATCTGTCACATCTCTTCTCAGAGATAAAGCTACCACCATTCTAGTGAGTCTTGCACTCTATATTTTTATAGTCTCTTTACAATTCTTTCATTAACATAAATCAAGTATTGATGTATTTCTCTATTTCTGGTAAGTTTCATGAGCATTTCATTGTAATTTTTCTTCTTTCATTTTGTTCCAAACCTAATCTGGATCAGTTGTATCAGAGAAGGCTACTCTTGATCATTTTTTAGCGCATGTCTCTGACAAGGTCTGAGTATAGCTAGTTGGGTCTCAAGTTTTTCTCTCTTGAGGAAAATCTCTCTCGCACACCTAAGAAACCCTCGATGGAAACATAAAATAAAGACGATAGAGCAGAAGATTCTATTAACCTATTTCTTGAGAAAGCTCTTGCATGACAGAGGGGTGAAATGATGGAGAATTTTTCACACATTATTCAATGTCTTCTCATAGAAACATGCACATCTTCATCAAACGACCATTTTGGATAAACCTCTCCCTTCAAGGTACAAGTTAATTTTGATATTCCCATATTTGAAGGTCGGATAGATGCAAATTCCATAGAAAAATGGTTAAATATATTAGAAGGTTATTTCTTAGCTCACAATTTTTTTGACAGGGAAAATATCAGCTTCACACTCCTCAAGGCTCTCCCCCATGTCAAACATTGGTTGGAAACATATTGAGAGAAAAGTTATACAGAGGAATCTAGAATCTATGGGGTTGAGTCCACTTGGGATTTTTTTGTGGATGCGGTCAAAGAACAATACTATCATGTTGATAAATATGAAGACCAATACATGAGATGGACCACACTACAACAAGAAAAGAGCCAAACAGTGCCAGAGTTCACAAATACTTTCTATACCTTGTGTACCAAGCTGATATAGTCATCATCAAATTACTTGAAGAGAATATTTGTCCATATTTGGATGTCCAAGCCTTTAAATTTTCCAAAATGGCTTAATTCTGTCAAAACTATAACATATAGCTTGGTCAATTTACTACCCACAAGGAAATGGTTTAGCTAAATCCTGAAACAAAATATGGATCAAGATTATTAAGAAAATGTTTTCACAAAACAAAAAGGAATGGGATTCTCACTTGAAGTATGTATCTTAAGTGGACAGAGTCAACAAAAACATTTCCATTGGAACTTCTCCTTTTCAGTTGGTGTATCACTTGGAATCCATATTTATTATTTATTTGATCCTCCCTATAATGAAATCACTGCAATATGAATATGTTGGATCAGATGACATGCAGAGGATCATCCATTTGATCGAAATCCATCAGACAAGGGAACATATGCAAATCAAATCTCTGACCCATCAAGAAGATATGAAGGATATATTTGATAAAAGTACCAAAGAAATAAATTTCATGATCAAATATTTGATCCTGAAATGGGATGTCAAAAAAGAGGCCAGAGAGAATCATGTGAAATTTGACAATATGTGGCTGGAATATTTCTATATTTCTACAGTACAAGATAACAACACCTATGAGTTGGCTCACCTAGATGGAGAATTTTTTGGGGATCCTATAAATGGGAGGTTCCTAAAACACTTTTTGTAATATTGAACACTGCATAATTTCTTACCTTGTACATAAATAATTCACTTTCATTTTATTTCATGTATTATTTCTAATTTTACTCCATTCACCTTTATGTTAAATGATCAAGTAGATAGGGTGATAATGTTGTAATTTGTTGATAATTTTTGTTTCATAAATCGTATCAATTTTTAGGAATGAGTGGAATTGGTCATTTCAAGACAGACTCTATAACCCAAAATAAGAAGCTACTTGGTCTACTATTCTTAGTAGATCACAATGATATGTTGTCCTTGTTGGAGCCAATGTTAGTACAATATTTATTCCTTTAATCAATATGGAGATTTATTAGGCCAAAAGATCTTATTTGGAAGCATTAGGGACAAGTGGACTAAACTCTCATGGCCTTTGAATAGAAAAAGGTTGATTCAATTTAAAGAAAAATGAATAAAATGGTAAAATTCCAGGCCCTAAGTGCTTAATACAAGTTTTTGGTACTTATTGAAACTCAAAATAGGGTCTATAATGCCCCGAATATCCTATAATGCACTAGTAGGGAATTTTGTCATGGGATCATGGGCCAAGACCAGGAACAAATATATTTGTGGGGCTTGATCATCAGAAAGTTACAAATGGGGCATATCAATGGATCACAATCCATGTTGCATCATGAAAAGGTAAGAGTGTTAACAAGATCGGGTGATGTGACGATGGTTTTGAGTAGACATGTGTCTATCACTGAGTGGTGTTGTCTGACAGGGAAAAAGAGGGAAAAACCACCATCAATAGGGCATGATAACGGTTTGGTGGTTTGGAAAAACTATTGATCGCCTCCAATGAAAAGTTCACACCTATCCACTGACCAAGAATTACGTGGCGTTGGCACATCACTATGAATTTTCACTCCACCACAGACAACCAGATGGACTAAAGACAGAGTGGTATGCTAACATGAAAATTGTTAGGACAAATCCACAGCTTCCATCTAGACGAAGTGGACCCACTGAAGGTACATAATAATACCCTAAGTGTGGTGACATGTAACCTGACCCCCACACCACATAGGTGCTACAATGTGTTGTGTCCATTTTGTCACTTGGGTGAGAAAAACAAGGGCACTTACAAGTCTAGTTGGGCCTGCTAGACAAGACATAGGTTAGTGTATGAATTAAACAATCCAATCACATGAAATAAATAAACAACTAAAGACATAACTAAGGAAATAAAACTAAAATGCATAAGAAACTTTGAACCAAAATCAATCAACCAAATGACCAATGATTGTGCCACCAATGGATAACTATATTAGTTGGAAAACACCATAGAGAAAGGAGGACTGATGGATCCCCTCTTCCTCCTTGGGAGGGATCTTGAGTCCCCTATTTGAGAGCTCTTCTTACAATGATATACTAGAAAGAAAATGGTGAAGAACTCCAAGCCTATTCCCTCAAGAGGTGAGGTGAATATCTTATTGAGTTGTTGCTAGAATTCTCCAAGAAGAAAAGAGGTTCCTTGAGGGATGATAGAGGCAACATAGCAATACTATGATATTCTTAAATTATTAGTGCACCCATGGCCTCCTTTTATAGCATGTCTTTGATTAAATATCTAACTGGTTCTTAGTGTGGACAAGGGGCCCTTTAGGGAACCCTTAGGTCTTTGACCAGCCCCCCAATAGGATTCATCTCTGATTTGAGGGTCAAATAAACTTGGGAGCTGGTCCATAAGTGGGTGAGGGGGTGACAAGAACCATAAATGCATCGTTCATAGGAGTGTGCGGCTTTTCTCATACACAGTTGCACATATGGCATATTATGTGCTCTACAAGATTCTTTGGCCCACGCACTGTGCGCGCGCTTCCTTTAGTGTTTCAACGCATGTCAATTTTTTGACCATTTGTATAGTTTTCCCCCTTGGAAATTAACTTTTGGTGTTGTAGGTGAACTAATAGGTGTTTGGAGATGTTGTATTCCTGTAACCATTTGCATGCAATGTTGCGGATGAAATTTCAGTGATAACACTGTGGACCATTACAAGGTTTCCACATGTATTAGAAACCATGCTGACACTAGCAATGATGTCACTCAAAATTTCATACCCTTCAAAAATTTTCAAATGCCTTAGCCAAAAGGAAAATGACACATGTCTCCAAACCACATAAAAGGAGGGTTTTATCAGGTTGCAGACTATGTTGTGAAGGCATCACACCAAATCAACTTATGGAATAGAAAAACCCATAACAAGATAGGTGGTCTTATGTATGGACATCATTTCCAATCATCATACTGTTAGGTATAGCCGACAAAGGAGGAGAATCATTGGAAACATGCATAAACAAGAACGATTCAGATCTTAAAGTACCATAGTCTGATGTAAAAATCAATTTCCCCATTAACTACCTCCCTAGATACATGTCAAGGCCTTACCAGATAAATATCTAAGGAAGGAAAAAACCAATATGTGAGTAATTCAGTATCTATAAGTTAATTGATCTAATGTTAGGTGTGATAGAGGATGAATCACTTGCATGATTTCTCCCCTTAAGAGAGACCAACTGGCCATCATGGCTACTAACATGTGAGGATATTATTTTCTTATGAGAAAGGAGGTAAATGTCCCTCTCTACTCACATAGATTTGGACATAAGAGAAACATGACATACTATAGTTCATTATAATATAAATGTTGAATTATTAATTACTCAGGCACATTTTTCTTCCTTTAATAAACTATAAGATTCATTCTCAGTAGTGTCTGATATGTTTAATTTTCTTTCTTCAAATTCAACCACTCACTCCCCTACACATTTTTAATGTCTAAAACAATTGTGAACATATGCCTATTGAGGTTGAGAGTTTAAATCATATGTTTTTATATTGTTTGAGAGAGAGAGATAGAGAGATTTTTCCACAATAAATTGTTATTGCAAACATGGTGTTAAATCTAATTTTTCATTTTGTCTCCTAGGATGCTTCAACATCATTCCAATAACAGCCTGGAACATCTCAAGGAACAGAAACAAGCTTGGAAAACAAGAAAGTAGAGAACCAATCCCCCATTTTTGAAGTGGAAGGTAAGATTGATAACCATCACATAGCCATTCTAATTGGTTCTGGAGCTAGCCATAGTTACACAAAGTCTAACATTGTTGAAATATTTCATTTGAAAAGAAGTAAGCATAATAAATATTGTTTAGTTCAATTAGCCATAGGGGATAAGAGAAATATCAATGAGTTGGTTAAATATTTCCCAATAGATAAGAATGGACTCAACACAAAGTTATATGTGAACATCATACTATTGGGTTCATATGATTGTCTAATTGGCATTGATTGGTTTGTAAAACACCATGTTTTCCTAAACTATTACAACAAGACCATAAATTATATTGATGAGGGAGGGAAGCAAGGAAATATTCAAGGCATTCTGAGAGATGTAGGTATTAGATAAATTTCATCCATGTAGCTGAAAAAGAATTTCAGGAAAGGATGCCAATTTTTTGTATCCCATATGGAATAGGGAACCAGAGATAAAGTGGAAAGTATTTAATACCCTCCAGTCTTAAAATATTTTGATTATGTTTTTGGGGAAATCCCAGGATTTCCACCAAAGGGAGACATTGATTTCACTATTGATTTGGTGTCAAGAGCTACAAAAATTTCCAAGACACCTTACAGAATGGACACACTAGAATTGAAAGAGTTGCAAATGTATCTTAAAGAATGTTTGTTGTGGGGGTATATATACACAAGTGTGCCTCCTTGGGGAGCCCCAATTCTTTTTGTAAAGAAGAACGATGGAACCTTAAGGCTATGTATTGATTTAAAATAGATGAATAAGGTCACCATAAAGAAAAAATATCCTTTTCCAAGGATTTATGCTTTATTTGATTAGCTAAAGGGTGCAAGAATATTTTCCAAGATTGACTTGAGGTCAGGTTATTATCAAATGAGGATAAAAGAAGAGGACATCAGCAAGACCACATTCAACAAAATATATGTGCATTATGAATTTATAGTAGTTACATTTCGCATATCAAATTCCCCATAAGTTTTCATGTTCCTGATGAGTGGAGTGTTGGGGAAGTACTTAGAAAAGTTTGTGATTGTTTTCTTAGATGATATTCTCATCTACTCAAAGAAAAAAGAGGAACATGTGCAACATTTGAGAATGGTTTTGCAAGCTTTGAGAGAGCATAAATTTCATGCCAAACTAAGTAAGTGCATCTTTTATCAAAAAAAGTTTAACTACTTGGGGAATATTATTTCAGCAGATGGGATGGCAGTTGATCCTGAGAAGGTAGAGGCCATTAGAGGGTGGCCAGTGCTAAGAAATTTGATAGGGATCGTATCATTTATGGGTCTTTTCTGTTATTACAAAATATTCACAAAAGGATTTTCAAATATTGCAATCCCAATAGCTTCTTTGCAAAATAAGGGTGTGCAATTTTAATGGACTCCCAAATGTGAAAAAAATTTTCAGCAATTGAAAGACATTGTGACAAGTGCATCAATATTAAAGATTGTAGATCAAAATGAGTATTTTATGGTCTTCATTGATGCATGAAAAGAAGGGCTTAGTGGATTCCTCTCTCAAATGAATCATGTGTATGCTATGAGTCTCAAAAATTAAAAGGGAATTGGAGGAATTATGCTACACATGACTTGGAATTAGCATCCATTGTTCATGTACTAAAAATGTGGAGAAATTAACTCACGGGGAGACTATTTGAACTAAGGACATACCACTATGGTCTAAAACATTTGTTTGGACAACCAACATTAAATCCTAGACAAACTAGATGGCTGGAATTTCTGAGTGAATTTGACATTGAAATTAAGCATATCAAAGGAAAATAAAATAAAGTGGTTGATGCAATCAACATAAAATATCATGAAATGCATATTTCAGCCACCAACATGTTCAACACAAATTTAAAAGATAGAATTTTAGCAGATGCAAATTCATATAAGAAATGTTTAAAAATAAAATAAACATTAAAGTAGGGAATTTTACAACAGAAATTTATTTATTATGAGATCAAAGATGATGGAATTCTCATGTAGAAAGGAAAAATATATGTGCCAAATTTAGGAGAGATAAAAATTTTAGTGTTGCCGGAAATATACAATGTGTCATATGTTGGGCACCTAGAATATCATAAAACAATTGCAGTTGTAAAAAGCCAATAGTTTTATCCATGAATGAAGAAATAAGTGGATAATTATATTTCTTAGTGTATATAATTCCAAAAAATGAAAACAAAGAATATACATCTAGCAAGGTTGATGCATCCATTGCTCATTCCTAAGTGGAAATGGGAAGTTGTTACAATTTATTTCATTAGAAAGCTTCCCATAACTATGAGGCAACATGATTCCATCATGGTGGTGGTGGATAAATTAACAAAAGATGTTAATTTTATTCATGTGAACACCACACATAAGGAAACAAACATTGCATTGATTTACATGAAGAAAGTTTTAAGGCTTCATGGAGTGCCTAAGGCAATTGTTTCAGATAGAGATCCAAAATTTACATCAAATTTTTGAAAAGGATTATTTAAATTCTTTGGGACAAATTTAAATCTTAGTAAAACATATCACCCAGGGTCTGATGGGAATGTAAAGAGGACTAATAGAATCATTGAATACAAGATCATAATGTATGTGATGGGCCAACCATTCAAGTGGGAAGACTACATCCACTTAGTATATTTTTATTACAACAATGGGTATCAAGACTCATTAAACATTATCCAGTTTGAAGCATTTTATGGAAGGAAGTGTACCACACCACTGATTTGGGATAACCCAATAGACAAAGTTATCATTGGGACAAATTTGTTGCAGGAAATGGAAGAGAAGATGAGAAAGATTAGGAAGAATGTAAAGGTTTCCCAAGACATGAAAAAAGTTATGCAGAAAAGAACACAGTTTTTATATATTTTAAAGTGGGCGAACATGCTTTTATAAAAGTAAAAGAAAAAATAATTTTGATAAGATTTTGTTGCTTCCCAAAGTTGGCAACAATATATTGTGGGCCTTTTGAAATCTTAGAGAAAATAGGGCTAGTTGCATACATGATAGAATTTAATGCATCCATGAGATTGCATAATGTATTTCATGTATCATTATCAAAGAAATATGTCCCTAACTGTAACCACATAATTGATTGGACTGTGATTTAGGTGGAAAATGAAGGGGATTTTTGGGTGGAACCAGTACGCATCCTAGACTGGAAAGTCAAAGTGCTCAAGAAAAAATACATAGGGATGGTAAAGGTTCAATGGATCTTCTAAGGTCCTAAAGATGCAACATGGGAGCATGAAGAAACTATGCAGGAGGAATACCCATAAATGTTTTCCAATTTTGAAGAAAATAGAAGATATAAATGAAAGACTCAATTTTTGGGTAGCTAGATTTCAGAACCACGTCTCATAATTCTTGGTTACATGCATTGATAGAATTGATAAAAGAATAGTCTAGTCTGATAGACTAAGAGAAGTGAAGGGGCACATTCCTTGGGCCAACATGTTGAGAAGAAAAATATATTTTGGTTAGGACTATTGTTGGGGAAGTAAATAGATTTAAAAAATTTATATTTCCAAATATTATGATGTAATTTGTATATGTGTTTGAGTATGGTGTTTTGCACTAAGGATGGTGCACAATTTTAGGGGAGGGGGAATGTAACATCCCCACTATAATCCCCAATTTAATTAAGTCATATACTAAATGTTCTACATTTTGCCCATTTTCTGGGGATTTTTTCTTTTTAGTTTTTCCCGAAATCTAATGAGAAAGTATTGGATATGCATATTTGAGTGGCTAACTCTATATAATCCAAGTGGGCTAGGGGTTTTTAACAAGATAAATACATTTACGTTGTTGGAACGTATTATTTTATTTTTTATACTCTTGGTTCAAAGGTTGGAGCCGCCCTTCTTTCTAAATAAATAAGAGGTTATATTTAAGCCCAAAAAACCAGATTTTGGGATCTCACGTATTTCACGATGTACCTATCCAAGCCTCGGTATCCAGACGCGAGAAGTAGCGATAAGGTTTAGTTATAACCATCGTTATTGAGCCTCTAAGTAAAGATCATTTGATGTCATCACCTCGTGCTCTTGCGTTTCAGGATTTACTCGTCGAATACTTTCCAAACCTCCGAGATGCGATGTTGCGAAATATTTTCAAGTCACTCAGGTAAATATCAAGAGTAATATTTTAAACCATAGTTAGTCCCTATCAGAATTTCACGACTCGACGATTCTTTCCTTGAAATGAAACACCTTGGTCACTCCAATCCATAAAATCATGATATTCATTAATTAAGATGGGTTAATTAAAAGCTTAAGTTAAGTCACAAATTATAACTAATTTCGCACCATCGCAACTTCGGGATTTTTGGTCTCAAAGGCCAGAAGCGAAATCATCCGATATGATGAGCACCGAGAAGGGGATAAAGGACTAAAAGAACGAAATTTAAGGAGATAAGCTAGATTAATTAATTCCTTGAGTAGTTTTTAATTGTACAATCTACGGATAAATCTTTTAACGTTTTCTCTTATCCCAAGATACGAGTCGTCAAATATTTTTGGAATTTATTTGAATTTCATTGAAGTGATTGACAGTAAGATCCCCCTTATTCACTAAAATATTTCCATTAAATCATTTAACCGTTCTGTTGACAAGGACTAGCACAAACTTAAGTGTTTAAGAAAAGGGTTTTCTTTCGTTATCTCAGATTTTATTTTTATTGTGCGCAAAACTATCTCACCAGGATAACTTCTGTCTGTGTTTTCAATCTTTTGTGACAGGGGATCTGATCTCAAGGTCATACACCATGGATCCATGAAAAGAACCCAAGGTAGTTGTCGAGAGCTTAGGCTGAGGTTCATATATTGTTTCTGATACTTCACCTCGAAGTATCAATATTATTAAAACATGGATGCATATTTCCGATGTTCTACAGCCCGAGGTGATAAATTTCTCGAATGATTCTAGTGATGAGGAGAACGATGACATGTCCACTAAATACATAATCGTTGCTTAAGAAAAGATGCACAAAATAGTAGAAAGGCCACAAATCCTCCCCTATTATGATATGGTCAGATGGGCACTAGACCATGTAGACCTCCTGATCAGAACGATTTTGAGCAAACAGAGGGAATATCTTATTAAAGGCTTGGGAGCAGAATATATCAGAGAGCAGGGGGAGAGCTAAGGAGGTGAGAAATTCTTGCAAAGAAACATTCTCCTTGATAAATAAAGCTTTGCTAGACCTTGATGAGGAAGGCAGTGTTGGGACGATGGGAAAAATAAATATATAAAAAGACCTGGTAGATATCAAGGAGAATGCAGAAAAGGAGCAAGCTGAAATATCCCAAATAAGCCAGGTTGATATGGTGCAAGTGGAAAAATGGCTAGTACAACCAAATCTACAATTGCAGTCTATCGTCATGGAAGACCGACAAGTGGGAAAAAGGTTGCTACAATTGGCGAAGATTTGTTATGCCTTTGAGGCCAACAACCAAGCAAAGCCTTCCAGGTTGATAGGCCAGTTGGTTGAAAGGTGTGTCAATTGTGTTGAGCAGGTGAAAGGGTAGGCTTCTGGTGTTAAATAGCGATAGATGTCAATCCGTTCTATTTCTGGAGCCACAAGAGAAAAGAAAGGAATGTGTTCTGCCTGCATGGGGGAAGACAAAGAGCGAGGAAATGAAATGTTTCCTTTCCTCAACTGTAATCAAAGTTTTCTAGAACGAATGGAATTTGAAGTGTTTTTTAGGCTTGTATAAATAGGCATTTTCAAGAGAAACAAGAGGCTTTTTCCTTTTGGATAATGTAATAGAGAAATTTTCCATCGCCGGGAATTAATACAAAGTGAATTAAAGAATCCATATTCCGTCAAGATTGAGTTATGTGCTTTCTTCTGTTATTTCATGCTTCATGACGTTTTTATATGCATCTTTCATGAATGCTTTGACTGCAATTTGGTACAACCTCTACTATGGAAATCATGTTTTAGTTATCTAATTATTTTCAGCTTTTCCTCTGTATTGGCTATTAGCAGGTACAAGACATGTGGATTACTTAGATCGCTATATTTTACACTTCATTAAAGTGTTTCTCTTCTTTTTCTTCTTCTGTTACAGTGTGAGATTCCTCTTGAAATGATGCCTCACATTATCTGACAGCTCTATGTTTTTCTTTCGCTTCATACATGGTTCCAAATTTTTTTCTCATTTACAAAAAATGACCTTCAATTTTTTGAACTACTAATTTGTCTCGCATAATTTTTCCCTCGTATAAATCAAAAAATTGAATTAGCGACTTAAAAACAACAACCACTTAAATCTTTGTTCCTTAAATGACTATCCCTGTTGCAAGGCAACCTCATATAGAACCCGACCCCTCAGACCAAACCCGCATCGCCCTAAACCTCTTTGACACTATCCTAAGAACTGCAACCACCCTGGTCGAATTAGAACATTCGTGGGAAGCCATTGAATGAGACACAACCATGCAAGAACAAGTGGAAGTTAGACACAGACAACTTAGAAATCAACTATAGTTTCTCTTCTAGTTGTTCGCTCCTTCCCTTACCTTTTACCCTTTTCTGGATGCCTAGACTCTATGCTTCCTAGATTTAAGTACAGACTCTGGAACAACATCTTTTTGGCACCGTTGTCTGGGACGAAGAATCGTAGTCACTTTCCCATGAGAGAACGACATTTCCAGTTTCATTTTTCGATAGTGAACAAAGAGAGAACACCTTGTTAAGGCTAAACCTTTATCATTCACTTGGTGACTCCACTTTTAAGGAAGTTGGAATCCTTTCAAGGAAACACTAGACAAAACTTAGATGCTAAACAGACAGTGCCAGTTTATGACCCCAAAAAAATACTAAAACCAAGGGGTCTTTTCAAACAAAATGATGTTGTTTAGCAACCCAAGCCTACTCAGTATAAATATAATACCTTTCTTGAACCTTCCTCCCCACGAGAACCTTCTCTCGGAGAAACATTGGATAGTGCTATCGAAGTCAGGACCCTAAAATTCGAGCAAATCCCACCCGAGATTAAGACCAAGACCTCTCTGATTACCTCTTATGACAATAGGGGTGACACGCCTACTGGAAAGCTCATCCCTATCGATATTCCATCAACTCTCAATATAACCCTCTCTGTCGTTCAAGGCCTCGAAGAAGTTTCCATGCCCACGAATTCAACACCGGTGGGCTCTCCCATTTATATATCCTGCAAATTAGAGGAACTGAGTCCTCATTTAGCCTCTCCCTCTTTTCTAAATTTCACCTCCCTTGGTAAAAATTTCCTTGACTTTTTCCCCCTACACTCTGGGGAAGCTAGAGAGTCACTATACATCTTCACCAAACCTCTTTATAATGCACCAATTTCCTCTCTTAGGTAATCCATGGCCACCGCTAGAGGAGGAGCTGGGGGAGAAAGAGGTCAAGGCCAACAACCGCCCCCCAGGGTTTTCACCAAAGTGGCTGCTAGATACGCTCCCTTGGTCCTTCCTGTACCCCTACATGATTTACCCAAAAAATATATGAAAAAATTACCCAAGTTTACAAGAGAAGGGGATCTAACCATAGCCGAGCATATCAACTTCTTCGATCAATTCACTGATATTCTAGGTCTCAAAAATGAGGAAGCGTATTCCCGTTTGTTTGTCCAAACCTTCGAGGGACAGGTAAGAACTTGGTTTCGAAGCCTGCCCCCAGGTTCAATATTATCCTACGATGCGCTAGAAGACTGTTTTTTCAAAAAATGGGGCGAAAGAAAGGATCATTTGTAGTATTTGACTGAGTTCGGGTCTTTAAATAAAAAGGGATCTGAAACTATTATGGAATTTATCCAAAGATTTAACAAATTATATAATAAGATCCCAGTTGAAGTTAAACTGTCCCAGCCCGCAGCCAAGGTAACTTTCATAGGAGTTTTTGAACCCGATTTCGCTCTACTATTAAGAGAAAGGAGAGGGGGCAACTTAACCTGAATGTAAGATGACGCTGTGGAAATTGAGTCGAACATGATGGCTTCGGGTAAATTAAAAATGAAAATCAAAACTGGAAACAGGGAAACCAGACGTTTTAGAGAACAAGTGGGTCCCTCTAGATTTGGAAGATCCTCAGATGACAAAATGGATGACATGGCTAGGATAATAAAAGAGCTATCAAACAAAAGCTAGAGAATGGAGATAGACCAATCCAAATCGGATCAATTCGTTAAGAGAGAATTTAGGAGAAACCCCAATCCTTAGACTCAACAAAGACAGATTAGAAATCAAGATCAAAAACTTCAAACACCTCTAAAAAATGAGAATTTTATTGGAGTAAATGATATGCAAGAGTTCGAGGATTTGGAAGAAGACGTAAAAAATTTAAGCGATGACTGTATACAACCTCACTTGACGAAAGAAAATTATGAGAAATCTCTAAACATTGAACAATCATCAGGTGCAGATAATAACCTAAACAACGTTGATGATCTCACTTATAAAGGAATGGATGACACCATTATGGCTGAGCTCCAGCATAAATACAATTTGAGGCCTAAAAAAAAACCTGTGTCGACTGCTCAACCCAAGAAATTTTTTCCCAGGGGCGAAAGTTATGAGCCCATCCAGAAAGAGACCGAGACGCGAAATAACAAAGGGGTAGATTCGTAAAATATCAATGTAAAGGAAGATGCAACCCAAGTGAGAAGAACTAATACAGTTGAAATGCGGACACCTGAAATGCCCAGAACCGCCGAAAATAAAGCAGTGCAAACAAATAAAATGGATAAGAAAGAGTCTGAAGTTTCAGCCAAGGAAACGGATAAAATTGTGGGAAGTTTCTGCCTAGAAAATGAGATAATTAAGATCAAGATACCAATACCTTTGGTCGAGTTGGCGAAAAATCCTATGTACTGAAAGCCAATAACCAAGATGATAAATTTTTCATATTTAGAGATTCAGTCTGATGTGATAAATATGGAAGATGATAAGCCTAATATCACTTTTGGTCCACATTTTGAAGGTTCCAGAGATACCGTTGCCCCCTTCTATATTACCCTGAAAGTGCACGATCGACTGTTGCATAATTGCATGTTGGACTCTGGGGCCTCTCATAACGTAATGCCCAAATCCATTATGGATAGACTAGGCCTCGAAACCACCAGACCCTATGGAGATATTTACTCGTTCGATTCAAGGAGAGTTAAATGCATGGGCATGATCAAATATTTAGTAGTCTCCCTCGCCCAGATTCAAGTAAAAAATATCCTAATGGATGTGGTTGTCACTGATATACCCCCAAAGTACGGTTTGCTATTATCTATGTCTTGGGGAGCCAAGCTCGAAGGGTCCCTTCAGCTGGATATGACTTACACCATGATCCCTGTTTCTGGCTGGAAGTTCACTCGGTTATATAGGGAAACACAGTTGGCATATACGGTAAGTGATACTCAAAATCCTAACAATTACCCTATTTATATCACCGATTAAGACATGGAAAATTGTATTCTTTCTTTTGATGATAGTGAAAATAATTGTACGGAAGAAAGTTATATTGATGAAATCAAAACTGAAAAGACAGCTAAAAATATGTATAGCAGTGGAACTTGGAATTTTTTTTTCGATGGTGCTTCATCGTGCGAAGGAGCAAGTGCGGGCGTGCTTTTCGTAGCACCTAAAAATGATTTTGTCATCCCTTTCTCTTACAGGCTACAGTGGGACATAGACTATACAAGCAATGTATGCTAATATGAAGCTCTAGTCTTGGGACTGGAAGCTGCCAAGAAGCTAAACATAAATAACTTAGAGGTCTATGGGGATGCAGAACTGATTGTGAAGCAGGTAAATCGGTAGTACCAGGCCAAGCACCCGAGACTAAAGTCCTACAAAAATTGCGCTTGGGATCTAATGGAAAAATTCTTTTCATCGGTAAAGGTTCATTTCATCCCAAGAGCCGAAAACCAGCAAGTCGATTCACTGGCCAAAGCAGCGTTGAATTTCACTCCCCCTACCGCTTTCAAATTAAAATACCACATAGAGATAAGGCACATACCATCCATACCAAAAAACATACAACATTGGCAGGTATTCGAAGATGACGAACACATCAGAAAGTTTCTGGAAATGGTGGATGATTTCTACGAAGCTCACATTGACTAGGAAAACCAAAATGACCATACCTGGATTATGCAGGAAGAGGAGGACCCTCAAGAGTTCCAAGAAAAAATTGCAAATCATCGCATGCTAGTGTTAAAAAATAATCAAATCCCTAAGGGCTTGATACCTCTGGAAAGGTTGTTTGACCAAAACGACATGCCTCTGAAGTCTACCTTGCAACCCCAGCTAGAGGAGGTCAAAGACTATGACGTAGGCACCGCTAAAGAACCTAGGATAGTAAAACTATCAAAGTACTTCCCTCCTGAGATGAAAATCAAGTATGCAGACTTACTCGAGTGGTACAAGGATGTTTTTGCATGGAATTACGATGAGATGAGAACCTACAACACCTTTGTGATCGAACACAAGATACCTTTGAAACTGAGAGTTTAACCCTTCAGATAGAAGCTCACATAAATCAACCCCATTTTATTTCCTGTGGTCAAAAGAGAAGTGAAAAAGCTCTTGGACGCAAAAATAATTGTGCCTTTTAGGTACTTTGACTGGGTGGAGAACCTAGTCCCGGTCAAGAAAAAGAGTGGGGAAATCAGACTGTAAGTAGATTTCAGAAACCTAAATAAATCCTCTCTCAAAGACAATTATCCTCTACCCAAGATGGATCATGTCTTAGAAAAGGTAGTTGGTGCTAATAGAATGTCGATGATCTATGGGTTTTTGGGTTACAATCAGATCACGGTCAACAAAAAGGATAAGGAAAAAAACGCTTTCACTATGCCTTGGGGTACATTCATGTATGAAAAAATGCCTTTTGGTTTGATGAACGCAGGTGCCACCTTCTAGAGAGCTATGGACATCGCCTTCATTGGTGAAAGAGACAGATTTGTGGTTATTTACCTCGACGACCTGCATGTGTTCTCTAAATCTGACGAAGACCACCTAATACACCTCCAACAAACGTTCAAGAAATGCCAAAAGTTTGGTTTATCCTTGAACCCCAAAAAATCTCATTTTGTGATGCAAGAAGGTAAAATATCGGGCCATATTGTGTCTTGGGACAGAATTAAAATTGATCCTAAAAGGGTTGAAGCTATAGACACCATAAATATTCCTAGAAACGTTAAATAAATTCTGTCCTTTTTAGGAAAAATAATTTTTTTGAGAAGGTTCATTCCAAATTTTGTTGAAATCATGGAATTGATCACAGATATGCTCAAGAAAAATAGCGCAGTCAAATGGACGACCGAAGCCAAAGCGTCATTTGCCTGGATAAAGAAATTTATAAGAGAAGCACCTGTACTAGCGAGCCCTAACTACCTGAAGGAGTTTTTTATTTTCTCATTCACATCTGAACACACAATTGCGACGGTACTCCTCCAAAAAAATGAGGAAGGTTTCGAGCAACCGATAGAATTCTTTAGTAAAAGTCTTAGAGATGCCGAATTAAAATATTATATAATGGAAAAACAAGCATATGCTATGGTAAAAGCGCTAAAAGCTTTCAGGAATTATGTGCTACACTCCAAGGTTGTAGCATATGTACCTACCTATGTTGTAAAAGACATATTGGTACAACCCGATAGTGACGGAAAGAGGGGTCAGTGGCTCGCCAAGATTCAAGAATTCGATCTGGAAGTGAAGCCGACAAAACTGGTAAAAGGACAGGCTTTGGCTTAGTTCATGGTTGAAATGAACTTCCAAGAACTCGGGATAAATAACCTATAGTTATAGGAAGAAGGTGTGGACATAGATGCTTTCGATGACCAAATATATGTGACTAAGAGCCAAGAGAGGTTTGTTTCATCAAGCTGGTATAAAGACATAGTATCCTACTTATTGACCCTGAAGTTCCCTAATGTTTTTTCTCCATCTAAGACTAGGACACTAAAGCTACATGCGGTGCAATACTGTATATCTGAAAGCAAATTGTATTGGAAGGACCCATTAGGATTCCTACTAGTTTGTCTAGTGGAATCGGAAACAGAAAAGTTCCTAAACGAATTTCATAAAGGAGTATGTGGAGGACATCATGCGTAGAGGGCGACAACTTATAAAATCCTGAGAGTGGGATATATTCTCAGAGGTCAACGCCAAATTCAGAGCCTGCAACCCTTGTCAGTTGTTCGTAGGCAAACAAAAACTCCCAACTCTACCTATGGTCCGGGTAAAGGTAGAATCCCCCTTTCAACAATGGGGATTGGATTTTATAGGCGAAATCAGCCCACATTCCAGTGCTCAACATAAATGGATCCTGACTGCCATAGATTACTTCACCAAATGCATGGAGGCCATTCTGACTAGAAAGGCGACTGATTCAGTGGTTATAGATTTCCTGGAAGAGAACATACTGTCCAGATTCAGCTGTCCCCGAAAGATAGTCATGGATAATTCCCAGGAATTCAAGTCTATGGTAATGTTTAGTTTTTCCAAAAATATAACATCGTATTGGGCCACTCCACTGCATATTACCCTCAAGGAAATGGGCTATCAGAATCATCAAATAAAATTTTAATTACCATAATTAAGAAAGTGTTGAGTGAAACCAAAAAATCTTGGCATGTGCATATCAAGTACGCTTTGTGGGCAAATCGAATAGGCACGAAGAAATCTATTGGAACTTTGCCTTTCCAACTGGTATATGGGACTGACGTGGTAGTACCTATAAATCTTGCACTCCCTGTGATGAAGCTCTGGCAAGATGAGAAAGAAGATCCAAACCATGTCACAAGAAGAATAAATCAGTTGATTGAGGTCCAACAACACAAGACCGAGGTGGATGAAAGGATGCAGAAATACCACGACAACATGAAAGCACTATTTGAACATAAGGCCAAAAACAAAGACTTCATCCCCGATGATTTGGTTTTGAAATGGGATGCTAGAAGGAAAGACTCGACAAACCATGGCAAATTTGATCATATCTGGCATGGACTATTCAAAGTCTCAGCTTCTGAAGGGACGAATTCATTTTTGTTGGAGAATTTGGATGGAAAAATCCTCAACGCCCCTATCAATGGGCATTATTTAAAGCACTATATTCAATAAATGAGTTCAGAATATTCATTATATATATCAGTTTGTGTTTTATGATTTTTATAGCTTTTCAGTAAGTTCATTTTCATCGAAAATAAAACAGGTTAGTGATTTTTTTTTGAAGTAGATATATGAAATTTCCAACACATCGAATTCCATAAATCTTGAAGGGCCTGATACTATTCATGTTGTTCCTTACAACCCAAACAAAAAAAGGAGAAAACAGATGATCATGTATYAGGAGATTGACTCACCCGGAACAAGTGACAAAATTTGTTAGAAGAGAACGAAATGGTAAGGTGAAGGTATGAATTTCCGAAGTATCAGGGTTTTCAAACGAATATCACTTAAACGTAGCATGGTCTCACGAGTATGATATATTCACCTGACATGTCTTTAAAAGAGCAACTTTTACTATGGATTCTAAAAGGGCACACACACACACAAAAAGAAAAAAAAAAGAAGAGAAGGGTTTCCTTAGAGTCAGGATTGCATGTCAACGCCTAGTTATTTTTGAAGTCCAACACCTTCTCCTTTTTCCTTTTCATCCCTGGACTTCTCTTCTTAAGATCTGACACCTTCCCATACCCTCCACAGAGGAAGGAGAGGTTACGCTTTATTTCTGGAAACTGGCGAACGAATCTTAGAAAATAAGTTGGCCTTCACGACTCCTCGGTCTCCTGCTGAAACGAAGTTATGCGTAGGATCATCCCAACTCTCTTAGGTATTTTGACAGGTTTCAAATGGTTAAGACTTACTCAGGGGAAGACCCCTGGAAATAAATTCTCCCATAAAATTCCTACAGACTAGGATGTTTTGAAGGTCAAGAGAAGGTTAGTCCAGAGTGCTCAAAGCAAGGTGACAGGCCACTGTAGCGAATATTACACAGATATCACCCTTGGTATACTTTATACCGGATTGATTTCCTCCACTTCATATTCCAAAAGTAAATTATAAGACATATGGTGAAAGTAAATTCATAATTGATTGCCCCATCTATTCCAAAGAGATGATGAAAGGAAATTCATAAAATGATTGCCCTCATCTCAGCATTTAAATGTAAAATCACAGTTTGGAGTGGTGAAAGGAAATTCAATAAAGGGAACTAAATAACTTCACCGAGGTACTGAACAGGCTCGCTGGAAGTGAAGAGATATCTAAAATATCTATAAGGCTGTCATACGTAAATTATATTACACTCTAGTAACTAGCCTTTTTGAAAACTAAATCTACAGCCCAAGTTCACGTAGGTTTCCCTGATTTAAAACATGGAATTTTCTTCTTTTTGATGCAAGACAAAACCTACAACACTTGTTGAATTTCCTAAGATCGTTTGGACCATCTTAAGCAGACCCGATGTCAGTCTCGAGAAAGGGAAAGTTGTCGAATGGACTGCAGCTAAGTTTTGAAAGCATGTCGAGTTTTGAAATTTTTTTTGGAGATAAAGTTGAAACCTCAAAGTCCCTCTATATCCTCCTTCCAAACAAGTTTCACAGAAGAAGGTTAATGACTCCATTTACCCAAAACAGGCACTTGGTCTACTGTTCTTCTCGTCCCTCAAGGAGACGAGATCCCTAGTTGGAGCCTATGTTGGAATGTATTATTTTATTTTTCATACTCTTTGTTCAAAGGTTGGAGCCGCCCTTCTTTCTAAATAAGTAAGACGTTATATTTAAGCCCAAAAAACTGGATTTCGGGATCTCGCGTATTTCACAATGTACCTATCCAAGCCCCGATATCCCGACGTGCGAAGTAGCGATAAGGTTTAGTTCTAACCACCATTATCAAGCCTTTAAGTAAAGATCGTTTGATGTCATCTCCTCGTGCTCTTGCGTTTCAGGAGTTACTCGTCGAACACTTTCCAAACCTTCGAGATGCGAAGTTGCGAAATCGTTTCAAGTCACTAAGGTAAACATCAAGAGTAATCTTTTAAACCATAGTTAGTCCCTATCGGAATTTCACGACTTGGCGATTCTTGCCTTAAAACACAATACCTTGGTCACTCCGATCCTCGAAATTGTGATATTCATTAATTAAGATGGGTTCATTAAAATCTTAAGTTAAGTCACAAATTATAACTAATTTTGCACCATTGTGACTTTGGGATTTTGGGTCTCAAAGGCCAGAAGCGAAATCGTCCGATATGACGAGCGTCAAAAAGGGGATAAAGGACTAAAAGCATGAAATTTAAGGAGCTAATATGGATTAATTAATGCCTTGAGTAGTTTTTAATCATACGATCTATGGATGAAGCTTTTAACATTTTCCCTTTTCCCAAGATATGAGTCGTCAAATATTTATGGAATTTATTTGAATTTAATTGAAGTGATTGACAATAAGATCCCCTTTATTCACTAAAATCTTTCCATTAAATCATTTAACCATTCTGTTGACAAGGACTAGCACAAACTTAAGTGTTTAAGAAGAGGGTTTTCTTTCGTTATCTTAGCTTTCATTTTTATTGTGCGCATAACTATTTCACCAAGATAACTTATGTCTGTGTTTTCAATCTTTTGCGACAGGGGATCTAATTGCAAGGTCATACACCATGGATCCACGAAAAACACCCAAGGAAGTCATTGAGAGATCAGGCCAAGGTTCAGATATTGTTTTTGATACTTCACCTCGAAGTATCAATACTGTTAAAAAATGGATGCATATTTTCGATGTTCTATAGCCAGAGGTGATAAATTGCTTGGATGATTATGACGAGGAAGAGACCGATGATATGTCCACCAAATACAAAATTGTTTCTCAAGCGGAGATGCACAAAATAGCTGCAAGGCCACGACTCCTCCCCTATTATGATATGGTCATATGGGCACTGAACCATGTAGACCTCCTGACCAGAATGATTTTGAACAAACCAGAGGGAATATCTTATTAAAGTCTTGGGAGCAGAATATATCAGAGAGCAGGGGGAGAGCTAAGAAGGTGAGAAATTGTTGCAAAGAAACATTCACCTTGATAAATAAAGCTTTGCTAGACCTTAATGAGGAAGGTAGTGCTGGGACAATGGGAAAAATCAATGTAGAAAAAAACCTAGTAGATATCAAGGAAAATGCAGAAAAGGAGCGAGCTAAAATATCCCAAATAAGCCAGGTTAAAATGGTCCAAGTGGACAACTGGCTACTACAACTAAATATACAATTGTGGCCTATCATCACGGAAGACCAACAAGTGGGAAAAAGGTTGCCACAGTTGGCAAAGAGTTGTTATGCCTTTGAGGCCAACAACCAAGCACATCCTTCCAAGTTAATAGCCCAGTTGGTTGAAAGTTCTGTCAATTCCATCGAGCAGGTGAAAGGGTAGGCTTCTGGTGTTAAATAGCGACAGATGTCAATCCGTTCTATTTTTGGAGCTAGAAGAGCAAAGAAAGGAATGCGTTCTGCCTGCATGGGGGAAGACAAAGAGCGAGGAAATGAAACGCTTCCTTTCCTAAATTGTAATCAAAATTTTCTAGAACAATTGGAATTTGAAGTGTTTTTTAGGTTTGTATAAATAGGCATTTTGAAGAGAAACAAGAGGCTTTTTCCTTTTGGAGATTGTAATAGAGAAATTTTCCATTGCTGGGAATTAATACAAAGAGAATTGAAGACTCCATATTCCGTCAAGATTGAGTTATGTGCTTTCTTCTGTTATTCCATGCTTCATGACATTTTTATATGCATCTTTGATGAATGCTTTGACTGCAATTTGGTACAACCTCTACTGTGGAAATCATGTTTTAGTTATCTAATTATTTGCAACTTTTCTTCTGTATTGGCTATTAGCAGGTACAAGAATTGTGGATTACTTAGATCACTATATTTTATGCTTCATTAAAGTGTTTCTCTTCTTTTTCTTCTTCTATTACAGTGTGAGATTCCTCTTGAAATGATGCCTCACATTGTCTGACAACTCTATGTTTTTATTTCGCTTCATACATGGTTCCAAATTTTTAACTCAGTTATGGAAAACGACCTTCAATTTGTTGAACTACTAATTTGTCTCTGGGAATTTTTCTCTCGTATAAATCGAAAAATTGAATCAACGACTTAAAAACAACAACCACTTAAATCTCTGTTCCTTAAATTTCTGTCCCTGTTGCAAGGCAACCTCATATAGAACTCGACCTCTCAGACCAAACCATCATCTCCGTAAACCTCTTTGGCACTATCCTAAGAATTGCAACCACCTGGGTCAAATTAGAACGTTCGTGGGAAGCCATTGAATGAGACACAACCACGCAAGAACAAGTGGAAGTTAGACATAGACAACTTAGAAATCAACTATAGTTTCTCTTCCAGTTGTTCGCCCCTTCCCTTACCTTTTACCCTTTTCTGTATGCCTAGACTCTATACTTCATAGCCTTAAGTACAGACTCTGGAACAACATACACATTCATAAATGAAATTCAAAGAATGGAAAATTTTGATTTCATCCATATTTATGTCGTCGGATTCCGGCGAAAAAGGCCAAAACATAGAACAATTAGACAACACCATTTAATTAATGAATAATGTAGAAATGAATGTGGGTATGGCCAAGCAATGTAATATGAAAAAATTATTTTCTGATTTTAATAAAAATAATGTGATACCAGCTACTGTGAATATTTATATATATGGGCAATGGCTAATCCACAAGAAAGGGGAATGTCTAGGAAAATATAAGAGGGAAAAACCACATTTCTTAATTTTATTATCTTTTGGGTCAACCATCTATTTTATGTTAGATTATTGTTAGGAAGAAATATTGTCGTTTAATTCCATTGTAGTATTTGCCCAACTATTTAATTTGTCAATCCGAGGTTTGTAGGATTACGAATCACACACACTATATATGCAGGACTAAAGTAGAATTAATCTAATCTTAATTGTTGAAATGAAATTAATCTAGGAAAGCATCGAAAGACTAACTAGGAAAGCAGGAAATTAATCTAGGAAAGCAATACAACATGTGAAGAGTTGAATGGAAAAATACATATGTGAGCTCACACAATATATCAATCTCAAATTATATTACAAGAGTCAAATGACAAAGCATGAAATAATAACAAAACTAAGAATCGAAGCTAAGAATCCCCTTCTCCTAATTACAAGACTAAATTATGAATTACATCCCTCCATTATGAATTACATCCTCATTATGAATAACATGACTCTTCTCTAAATCCCCCAAAATGAAGAGAGAACACTCCCTTTTATACATGAGAGTTTCATAATTACAGATCCACTATTCTCTCAACTTATTCCTTCAAATCCTCCACAAATATCTCAGATAAGATATCCTATCTAGATCTCCATGATCTTCTCCTTGAAGTTAGCTTAAATGATTGTCCCAAATATTCTTCAAATTTTCAAAGCTTGAAGATGAAATTCGAATTTGAGGCTAGGTGGTAATGTTTGACTTTGTTGAAATCTTCACATATGCTTGCACACATAATCAAACTCATCCAACCTTGATATATAATGAAAATATGTTATTTTCCTAATATTTAATCATAAATTCACTTATAATACTAAAATGAATAAAGTGGAAAATAATAAGGTGAAACCCAAGTGTATTTATGGAAATGGTATGATGGAAGGTTAATGGGACGATGAAATGTAAGGAATAGTGAAGGAAAAAGAGGATATAAATGTGACATTTCTGAGGCCCAACATGCCCCCCAACTCAACTTGTTGCATGTCCTCATGCAACCATGCATGGATCTTCTTAAGAACTTTTGGCATTCAAACTATGTCTTTGATTGATGATGTCCTTTTAACAAGGAATATTTCCAGTATGTAAAATACAGGAGTAGCAGCATGTAAAATATGTGTAACAACATGTGGAATTTTCTTATGGTTGGTTCTTGTGTGACAACCATGAATACAAAAGATGTTGGTTCTTATGTTAAGAAAATTCATTTCACTTATTTATTTTCTTACTGCAATAATTTATCCATATACTCATTGGAAATAATAAGCTATCGATGTGCATAAGAAAGCATCATTGTGTATAAGAAAGCATTTTCTTTATCTTTATGAATCATGCCAATATGTGTATCAATCGAAATGCAACAAAGTGTCGTTGGAGAAGAAATGTTAGTGAATCGTAAATGGAATGATGAGATGGTAAAATGGAATAATGGTAATGAATATGTAGTGAATATAGGTTCCCTCCCCCCCCAACTGAAGTGGTTGCATATCCTTATGCAACTTGGCATAGGTTATGAAAGTAAAAAAGGAATAGAGCATGGTGAGGGAATTTTCCAAAGTTATTCATTACTAGAAAATAAGGAATTATGTGATTAAATATCAGAAAAGAACATACCTCCACTTACCCAAGAATGATGATAAACAATGCAATAGGAATATGGCTGGTGCTAGTACTGGAGCATCGAAGATGTCACTGCTGCAGGATCATGAAAATGGAACTGCTAATGATGTTGCTGCTGTAACTGGATCATGGGAAGTGAAGGAATATGAACTGCTATTGCTGAATCATGTGAAAGGCAAAGAATATGTAACTATGCTACTCTCATAGATCCGATATCAAACTACTACGACTGCTGAGGGGGTCATGAAAAAGTGTATAGTATTCACCCACTACAAAACCAATGGTACAATTCTCATCATGCGAATGAATGTGTCGATGTCGAGCATGAAGAGAAATCATTGGATTACTAGCCATTGATGAACTTCGTTAACCAATGCGAGACAAACTCACCACTGATATCAATGATTGTCAAGGCACCCACGTACATATTGCGAAGTGAGAATAGATGTGTTGATGTCGAGCCACTTGCAAGATCTAACGATCAAGGGACATTTATGTATTCCCATGATTGCTAGTGAGAGAGCTTGCCATTAAGGCATGCAAGCCTCAAGGTACTCTAAAGGAACTCTAGTATATATCCCAGATAAGGTGTCGAGGTCGATGGGGTAAGACTGTTGAAAGGTGGGCCTTAAGGAATCCCACATCAATCAACACAAGTTTATAAAAATATTGATAGGACTATAGATGTAAAGATCTCAGTAGTAATAAGGTTTATGGCAAGGAAATGTAATCACGGAAAAGAGAGCTTGTTTTATTTAGAAGGAAAGCTGGAAAGACAAAAATAAACTGAAAAAGATAAGGGAATGTATGCAACTCAGAAAAGAATAGGCATGTGTGAAGTCATGAAAGTTAAGGCAATGGAAAATGGCTTCAACACAAGGATGACCAATCAGCTTTGAAGGAGAAATGAGACAGTGTTACCGCATGAAATTTGGAAAAATGTTGTTGTGTATCAGCAAAATGTTTCTATGTAACAAGAAAATGTTGTTGTGTAACATCAAAATATTTATGTGCAACAACAAAATGTTGTTGTGTAACAACAAAATGTTTCAGTGTAACAACAAACACCAGGATGCACAAAAAGTTTCTATGTATCAGCAAAATTGTTTCTGTTGAGTAACAACTTCTTCAAGATATCTAGCAAAGCATGTGTTTTTGAAAAATGTTGTGATTCATGAAAATCACTGCAGCAACAAAGTGCGAGTGTCCTCGTTCTTGCAAAAATTAGTACAAATTCCTACATAAAAATTGTGAGATTTGCGAAGAATATATCATGCAAAACAGAAATAAGTACGAATGTGAGAAAGTCATAGAAATAAACTACGTTTTTATACTCGTTGTCCTTGCATACTAGTTTGTCTTCGATTGTTGTGACAGTGACTCAAAAAAAAACATAAATCATAAAAACAACTCAGGGATTTTTAGAATGTCCATTTGCAATTTTTTTATTTTATTTTATTTTTTTAACTAAAACGGGTATGGGATTTATTTATCTGAATTGAAAATGGGTCTTAGCCGAAGTGACCCCTAGTACAATACAATTTTCTAACTATTGTTTCTTTTGTTTTTCAGCCTTCTCAGGGAGTTTGAACAAATCTTTCATTGTTTACAATTAGCAGTCCTTTCATGAGTGTGTTGCCTTTGTTTGCCATCTGGTCAGCTTCAATGTTTGACTTTCTAAGAATGTGATAAAACTTGCACGAGTTGAAGTCTTGAAGAACTCTCTCTTCAATCTGTCCAAGGTTTTGTTTAGGCTAGTGTTGCTGAACTGTGTCTCCTTGTTTAGGTTTTTTATTATTATCTCTGAGTCTCCGAATACTTGAAGGTCTTTGATTCCTTTTTCTTTGGCAATGTGGCAAGCTTTAATGAGCCCTAGCATCTCGGCTTGATTGTTGGTTTTCTGACCTAAACCCCAGTAGAAATAGTCTTTTGTAGACCCCTCCGGGGAGTAGATGACCCCCCCAGCACCAACGATACTAGGATTTCCTTTAGACGCCCCGTCAAAGAAAATTATGGATAAATTTTGAGACTGCCACCAAGACTGGAAAGTGTCATCATCTTCTCTTAAGCGCCAGTCTGGTGTGACAGATTGGGGGGAGTGTGGAGGCTTACCTAGATAAGGCACAAGAGGGCATGGCCACCTCTTTTTCTCGGGCAATAACGAAGGATCCTCTTTAAAATACTGTTGTTGGGCCGCTTCCAGGAGGAAGGATTTAGCTTTTGCAGCTACTTGCATCAGGGAGTGCCGCATCTCTTTGAAAATCAGTTGATTGCGTGCCACCCAAAGCTGCCAACATACATACTTGGGAATCGTTATCCAGATTTTGTGCCAAAAGGATTTGGAGGGGATCCGTTGGGGGTAGATGAGACTCCAGAATGCAAAGAGCTCTGCAACAGAATTCTGAGGCTGAAGTGATATTTGAAGGTCCTATAGGATGAGCCCCCAGACCTCTTTAGCAAAGCTACATTCCATGAATAAGTGTTGGGTTGTTTCAGAGTTATTGCTGCATAACACACATCTGTGAGGCCCCGCTATGTTCCTTTTCTCCAGGTTATCTCCTGTTAGAAGTTTATTGTGCACCAGGGTCCAGAAGAAGAAGTTCACTTTTGGTACGGCTAACGGTTCCCAGACGCTTTTCCAGAATGCCGGAGTTTGACTGCTGTTTCTTGAAGCCTGCAGGTTTCCATATCCTTCTGCCATGGTGTATACGCCTATTTGGCCCTAGCCCCAACTATCTTTCATAGTTCTTTTGACAGGGGTGGCGTCCTCCAACAAATCTTTGAAAGTGGATAGTTGCAGTGATAACTAGGCTGGGACTCCTTGGAAATCCCATCCTGCCCAGTCTCCATGCTCATCCCACTTCGAGAGGTCATATAATCTATTGACTCCTGCTCTCTACAACTAGTCTCTAAGATCTGTTATATCCACATTTTCAGCCAATGGTTCCCTTCTCATAATACGATCAAGCCACAGATGCGTGCGTTTTCCATTGCCAGGCGATCTGTAGAGCGAATTTTTAAAGAATTTGCTGCTTTTGCAACACAATTTCCACACCTGCGTACAGCTGACTATGCTCTCATTTTGGAGGTTGCTGAGAGTTTTGTTGGGCCTGTATTTTGCACGCAGAGTGTTGCTGACCGGGTGCGTGGGCTCATGGATCAGTTTCCACAAAATCTTCCCTCCCAGCGCTAAGTTTACAAGTGTTGGGTCTCTGATTTGCAGCCCTCCCTCTGCCATGGATTTTTTAACTACTTCCCAGCTTACCAAATGCATTTTCTTTTCATTTCCCTTCCCTCCCTGCCATAGGAAATCTCTAAGGAGTTTGGATATCTACTCCATCACGTTTCTTGGTGCTAGGAGAAATGCTGCCTGGAAGATTGGAAGTGCGGACAACAGGGATTTAATTAAGATTACTTTGCCTCCCTTAATCAACCAGTAGCCTCCCCACACTAAAATTTTGGATTTGATTTTGGAGATGACATCGCTCCAAAGCGATCTTTTGTTAACGCCAGAGATTATGGGAAGGACAAGATACTTAAACCTGTCCCATTTTTTATGTCCTTTGAATCCGAGGAGAGTGGTGATGCCTGTGAGTTCGTGCTGACTTATATTATAGCTGAAGACTTCGCTTTTTCTCTCGTTCACTAAGGCTCCCGATACTCTGCAATAATTTATGAGGACTGTGTCAAAAGATTTGGCAATTCTGATGGAGGCTCCCCCAAGGAGGAGGGAATCATCGGTGAAGAGCACATGATTCAATGGTTCTTCTCCAGTGGACTATTTGAGACCCGAAATGTTACCAACTAATCTTTCAGCAGTGAGTTTTCAACTAAGGGAATCAACCATTAAGATGTACAGGAAAGGGGAGAGAGGGCATCCCTGCTTGATTCCTCTCTGAGCTTGGAAAAAATTGGTTGGGCGGCCATTGACTAGTGGTGCAATCCATGGGCTGTCAATGCAGGCTTTAATTAGCTGAACAAATTGAGGCGAGAAGCCAAAGGTGAGAAGAACTTTGCAAAGGAATGAGCGATTGACTCTGTCAAACACATTCTCCATGTCTAATTTTATCAACATTCCCCTCTCTTTTCACTATTTACTTGAATGTATTGTCTCCTGGACTTGGATTACATTGTCCAGAATGTGCCTACCTTCCACAAAACCACCTTGAGGGCTGGAGATCAATCTTTTTAGCAGCGGCTTGATCCTATTTGCTAGGAGTTTTGCCAGAATCTTATAGGAGGCGTTACACARCGATATGGGYCTGAACCTTGCAAATGAATCGGGGATGGAGTCTTTGGGGATTAAAGCCAAGTAAGTGGAGTTAGTTCCTCCCCCTACCTTGGCTTTTTTCATAAACCCACTTATCATTTTCTGGAGACTTTCCTTGATAATATGCCAACAATTTTTGTAGAAATGAATTGTAAATCCATCAGGCCCTAGTGCCTTGTCTACATCCATGGACCAAATAACATTAATGATTTCTTCCTCTATTGTTGGTCTATAGAGGATTGCGTTATCTTCCGAGCTGATGAGGGAAGGGATGTTGGAAAGGAAGTCAACAATCTCCTCTTCGTTGCTTTGAATACCTTCTCTTTATAAATTCCTGAAGTGGGTTTCTGTGGCAGCTTTGACTTGATTGAAGCCTTTGCAAACTTGGCCCTCCACTGTTTTGATTTCTACTATGTGATTCCTAGACAGTCTTGCTCTGTATTTCCAGTGGAAGAAGGAGGTGTTCCTATCCTCAGCCTTCAGCCAGAGACTTCTGGATTTGAGTCTCCAATATTCTTCTTCCTTCCGAAAAGATTGATATGTGGATCGTTGCTCTTTTATTTCTTTTTCCAGCAACTCTACAGTGATGTCTTTGCTTTCCATTTCTGTTTGCAAAGTCTGCAGTGACTGCACTGCTTCTCTTCTTTTTTCGGTGGGAGTAGGGGCTGGTTTTTTTATCCATTCCTTCAGGGCTTGTTTTGTAGATTTCAACTTTTGCTCCCACACATAACTTGAGGATCTAGAAAAGGATATGGCCCAAGCTGTTTTCACTATCTCTATAAAACCATCTCTCTCGATCCATTGAGGGATGAAACGGAAAGGAATAGGGCTCAGGTCTTCTTCCTCTTTCAGGAGAAGTTGTATTGGCTTATGATCTGAGGTGAGTTTAGGTAGGATTTTGGTGATGATGATCTTTTTGTTCATCATTATGGAGCTTTCTACTAGGAATCAATCTAACCGAGTAGAAATGTGTTCCATTCCCACTCTATTATTGGGCCAAGTATAAATGTCTCGAACTGGGCTGAAATCTAAAAGATCCCAAGTCTGTGTGATCTCCTCCACCTTGGCCAGCAAGGGGTCTCTAGTGCTGGTGCCCCCCCTCTTTTCTTTAGCTTTCATTACAATATTTAGGTCTCTGGCTATAATGATATTTCTAGGAGAAGTCTCCTCTAAAAAGACAGAGAGAGAATTGCAACATTCTCGTTTTTCAAAGTAGGAAACAGGAACATAAAGATTGAAGAGAGAGATGGACAACTTACTTGCTTTGTGCTTCAATTCTGTAAATATCCAGTGTTGGGTTTCATGATGCTTATTTAAATGGAATAGGTATTCAGACCAAAGAGTTGCTAGGCCTCCAGAGGTTCCCCTTGAGTTGACTGCTTTTCCTGATCTTTTATTCCACTTTGAACTGCTGATATCTAGAAGGGCTTGCCCTTCTATTTTGGTCTCTCGGAGCATGAGAATATCTGAGGGGTCTGCTTTCAAAAGGTCCTTTACTGCTTTGATTTTGGAGGGATTCCCCACTCCTCTACAATTCCAAGAGATGAGATTCATTATTTACTTATGGGGGGGAGGTTAAGGCCTCCCTTGGAAGGACTTGGTCTGATGTTTCGCCCAATAGACATTTCTATTGTAGACTGGCTTCCTTGTGTTTTGAGTCTTTCCGCCTCCTCCTCCCTCTTTTCTTTGCGGGATTTCCTTCCTTCTTTTTTTGAGGGTTGCTCATATGTTTTGTCCTCTGAAGAACCTGAGCTTTCCACTGATTTTTTCCTTGCAATTTCTATGTACGAGGGATTGGAGGGGCTGCCTTGATTGGCTTCAGTCTGAACTGGCTCCCTTCCCTCTTTGTTTGAAGGTGGTGTGTTTGCCTGTTCCATATTCTCTTGGGTTGAATTTATTTGATTGTTCTGTGCACTTACTGTCCCATTTGGATTTTCTTCCACTTCTTGGCCTACTCTGGAGCTGTTAGGTCCTCCGACCATCTTGCCTTTACCTGTGCCTTTTTTTGTGTTTGCATTTTTCTAGACTAGGGTCCATTGTTCCCCATTTTGTTTATCTACTTGTTCCTCAGCCTTCTTCTTGCAATGCTTTGCAAAGTGTCCATGCCCATGGCAATGTTTGCATTTAAAAGGTAGCTGCTCATAGTCCAACTCCTGAACATGCGTCCACCCTGTTACATTGAGCTTGATTGCTTCCAGCAACCCCTCTTCTAGATCCACTTCTACGCAAATATGAGCACAAGAGTACTGATCCTTTCGTGCTGCTTGGTATATGTATTTTCCCAACGCATTACCAATAATTTGGAGGGATTTTTTATTCCAACAGTGGAGAGGTAAATGAGGAAGCCTAACCCAAACCGGGACAACAGAAGGGACATCTTGGGTAGGATCAAAATCTGGCGTCAATTTGTTTAGGTAAAGGCCCTGGGGTCCCATAAAGGATGGCCCATTCCTGAAGATTACTCCTCTGTCCTCCGGGTTTTCAAAAAAAAACACCAAGAAACCCTTACCTACGAAAAAACTTTTGATTCCTTCTTTGATCAATGGCTTCCAGTTCCTTTGAGTCCACTCTTCCACCATTTTGGGTGAGGGCCAGAGGCCCATGAACTGTCCTATGAGGCCCCTCTCATCCAGATTCAAGGCCACTTTGCAGGTTTATTCTTTCAGGCGGGCCACCGAAGGGATTGTGTCCAATTTATTTACAAACTTTTGCTGGGCCATGGATGGAGGGCGTTTGGGGCCAACAACGATCATGGTTCTGAATGCTAGAACCTTCGGAGGTGGATCGGGCTCCCCAGAGGTAGCCATGGTCTGGAGGAAAGTTGTAGGCTGGACGGGAGGGTGCAGAGGGCTTAGGGGCATGTTTCTTTAAGCTTCATTTATTGGAACTCCTTTGGAGGGTATACGGGTGCACTGGACCAAAAGAACGAGTTGTGCGTAAGTCCAGTACAGGCCTGACGCTCCCTTTGGTCAGTAAGGGGAGTGTTGGCTCGCTCTCGGCGTTCCTTCTAAAAACCTGTGAATTTTAATAACCACAGCGCGCCCCTACACCTATTGTCCAATGCCGGCGCTCCCTTTGCGATGGTGTCCGAGCGCCGAACCCTCCACTGGTTTCTGGATCTGTTTGTATTCTTGTCATATGCAATAGAACCTTCCTCTATTTCTCCAAACTGCACGCTAAGGTTCGTGGCCTCTACAAGGTCAACGCCGAACGAGACAGTCGGAGACAGGACTCGGCCTTGAGGCCAGTCACCGATCAGGACTCAGACTCAGACAGTCGGCTTAGGGTTTAGTATGATGCTATAAATCCCTTTTGCAATTTTTATTTTAGTTTTGAAGTGTTTTTATATTTATATTTTTATAATGTTTTTNTGGTTGTTTTTGTTTTATAATAAAACAAAACAAAAACATATATAAAATATAATTTAATTACAAAACAAATAAAATAAATGTTTATTTCTATGTTGACAAAAACATAAATAAATGTTATTTTTATTAATTATTTTTGTTGTTATATAACAATAAAAAAAAAATTATCAACCCCAAACAACAATACAATAATACCAATTATTGCTGGCAAATTATACTCAATACAAAACCTTACAAACTGTAATTGTCATACAGAAATCATGCGAATTATTAGAACCAAAATCCAATTTTTCTGATTGTTTAATGGGAACGAGGAAAATCCAAAGAGCACTTATTAGTAAATCAAATTGGACTCATAGATCACGTGCCACATGGAGAAGAGTTTGCTATTAAATTGATTTCTTCTTCTTGGAGGGTGCCGTATTCAAATAGTTCAAAACAAATCGTTTCTCCCTCATGCAGTCTACAAAATGGAGCTCTGAAACACCCTGAATTTCTCCCAAATGGTAGTGAAATCTAGAAAATCCCCCATGATTTACCTAATTGCCTCTGCTCCTGAGAAAACCCATGTTTTATTGTTTTCTAATTCACCTCAGTTCGCTTAGAAAATCCGTTTTAAAATCATATGTTTTAATAGTTACACATTTCTCGCAATTACGTTTTCTAGCAACTACCTCTGAAGAAATTGAAAAGTGGATGATGCTTGCTGTGGTAAAATTTCTATAGCTTGTCTCTCATAGAGAAGTTGATATCGATGGTCATCAAAATTCACAGTATTGCTGTGATTCAAGCCAAGGACTGAGATAGAAGATTATTGCAGAAGTAGTTGGATTGTGCAAAGAAAACAAATGGTTTGTATTTCAATTAATTATAGTTTCAGTTTTGTTTTGTTTTTTATTATTTCCTAATGCCATTATTGTTTTATTGTTTGTAGATCTGCAAATTTATTCAATCACTGTTATGGCAAAAACGTCATTGTTTCAACAAGTAAAATTTTGGTTGTAATAGCATGCTATAACATGTAAAATTTCCCTGTATCAGCATGTTGTAACAGCATGTAAAATTTTCCCTGTAACAACATGTAAAATTCTCACTGTATCAACATGCTGTAACAACATGTAAAATTTTCGCTATAAGAACATGTAAAATTTCACTGTAACAGCATGCTGTAACAGCATGTAAAATTTTCGTTGTAACAACATGTAAAAGATTCACTGTAACAGCATGTAAAATTTCATTTTGTTTTTATTCATCTAATGTTTTATTGTTTTATTGTTTGCAGATTTGCAAATTTAGAAAAAACGTCACTACTTCAACAAGTAAAATTTCGCTAAAACAACTTGTAAAATGTCATTGTACCAGCATGTAGAATTTTCATTGTTTCAGCATGCTGTAACAACATGTAAATTGGTTTTGTTTTTATTCGTTAATTTTTTTTTACTGTGTTTATTTGCAGATCAAAGGATAGACACAAAAACATTCATTCAAAATCATCCCTATTTTCTGATCCTCACAATCACACAAAGCGCGAAGGAGAGCTTACTTATTAAAAAAAATTAGAGCAAAAACGTTGTTTTATTCGTTAGCCTACCTATTCTATGCTAATTGAGAATTAAATATTGGTTATGTGTAGGCAAATTTCTAGTGGAGCCAAGCACATATCAGTAAAAACAATATGTTTAGTGGTAATTTTTCAAATGAATAATGGAATTTTACAAGAATGAGTGAATCTAGTTGCTGAAACTCTAAATTAACAAAATAAAAAGAAAAATTAAAAAAATCTAACCTGGTAGTCGCTTGAAACCATCATTCGATATAGATTTTATCAGTGTAGTTTCTCTCACTCAGATCATGTTCCATCTCCTCATTGTCCTCCTCAAGTTGTTCAGATGTTGATTCCTCGTTCGTTTCTGGAGGAGTATTTAAGCTTTGGGTTGCTTTCAAGATCTCCTCTTCCTAAGAAGAAGAAATCCCAGCTTTCGCAAGGATCTAATCGATCTGTTCCAAGATGACACTCATAGTTAAATCATATTGAAAAAGGGGTTCTTATAGCACCCAAAAAAAAAAAAAAACTGAAAATCACACTTGCTAAAACACATGAAAACCTCTTCATAGTTGCAAAAATTGAATTTGCTAAGATTGCAGAAATTGAAACACTCTTACGCTTGCAGGAATTGAAACACTCCCTATATGCCCTTACCCATATGTCACCTCAGAGTTAGGAGCATGACTAACCAAACTAAACCTCAATCCATCGTGCTTCCCCAACAACGGTGCCAAAATGTTAGGCAGAAATATTGTCGTTTAATTCCATTGTAGTATTTGCCCAACTATTTAATTTGTCAATCCGAGGTTCATAGAATTACGAAACACACACACAATATATGTAGGACTGAAGTAGAATTAATCTAATCTAAATTGCTGAAATGAAATTAATCTAGGAAAGCATTGAAAGACTAACTAGGATTTAAGCAAGAAATTAATCTAGGAAAGCAATACAACATGTGAAGAGTTGAATGGAAAAAGACATATGTGAGCTCACACAATATATCAATCTCAAATTATATTACAAGAGTCAAATGACAAAGCATGAAAGAATAAGAAAGCTAAGAATCAAATCTAAGAATCCCCTTCTCCTAATTACAAGACTAAATTATGAATTACATCCCTCCATTATGAATTACATCCTCATTATGAATAATATGACTCTTCTCTAACTCCCCCAAAATGAAGAGATAACACTCTCTTTTATACATGAGAGTCTCATAATTACAGATCCACTATTCTCTCAACTTATTCCTTCAAATACTCCACAAATATCTTGGATAAGATATCCTATCTAGATCTCCATGATCTTCTCCTTGAAGTTAGCTTAAATGATTGTCCCAAATATTTTTCAAATCTTCAAAGCTTAAAGATGAAATTCGAATTTGAGGCTAGGTGGTAATATTTGACTTTGTTGAAATCTTCACATATGCCTGCACACATCATCAAATTCATCCAACCTTGATATATAATGAAAATATGTTACTTTTGTAATATTTAATCATAAATTCACTTATAATACTAAAATGAATAAAGTGGAAAATAATAAGGTGAAACCCAAGTGTATTTATGGAAATGGTATGATGGAAGGTTAATGGGACGATGAAATGTACATAATAGTGAAGGAAAAAGAGGATATAAATGCCACATTTATGAGGCCCAACAATTATATGACATTCCAATCATTGAATACCTATCAAAGGGTGGGTGTAAAGGTCACATCCCAGAGTTATGAGAAGCATGGGGATAAAGTACAATCAACATTGGGCAGAGTGAGCAATCAATTGTCTAGGGAAAATAGATGAAATTTGTATGGGGAGAATGGGAAGTTTTTCACAAGGATGTTTTTCATGAACATCAAGGAGAGAATAGGGGAAAAGAGCATTGAAGCTAGACCAACAAGGTTGGGCAAATTCTAGACCATGTTGGAGCATTTTGGAGAATTATGGAGATGAGGATTAAAGATCCAGGTTGTCAGGATTGAATAATGAAATCCTGTGGGATTAGAACTATAACAACAATTGTTTGTTTGTGTTTTCATGGAAGTGAGTTCGCTTGAGTTTCCAATAGAGATATTCCTAGTTACATGTGCTAGAGAGACCCTGATAATTGAATTGGGTTCCCGATGGAATAAGATCCATGCATGTGATACAGATTATATCATCATATTATTTTTCATCTATCTCAGTACTTTGTGGGTGGAAAAATTGGAGGAATAAATTTGCAGGGCCATTTCAACAGCTGATCCAAATTTGAAAATTTGAGTGAAAAAAACTACCTCAAATATTTTGAAGCCATTTTGATGCATCAAATGACATGTTTTTTGGTCCAAACCTTTTTATGGAGCAATATACTATATTCTACACATTGATACATTTCCAATGGCGCATACCTTTTTTCAATCAGAGTTCGTATGAGAATGTTATGCCTCCCATAGGTTGACCTACCATATTGATCACCATGGTGTGAGTGGATGCCACATCAGCCTTCATTACTTAGACATGTAGAGATAGCCACATAGTAGATTTTCTAAGAAAAATATAGAAGGTCCAAAACCCTATCCCAATTGAAGGTTAATGAAGTGAAAACCCTACCCCTAGATGGCTATCGAGATTTGTCAAATATTGTTCTACTAGAAGAGAAGGGGTTCCATTATTTTTCATTATATATTGTCCCATAGCTGAGTAGAACAAATAGTGGTATTCTATGAGCATAACAGAGAAGGAGATATTTTGTAGTAGTCATATAGGCCATAGGTAAAACGAAACTCCATGAAGTGTGCCTCTTTCTTTCTACTTACATCATTTCTATACCAAAGAAAAGAGAGAAGAGCAACCTCACATTCTAGCTGGGTCTTCTCTCGTATTAGGTTTCACAGGTCATATATTGTGTTTATTTTTGGATGGTGTGATTGTATTTTACTGTTCTTTATTTTCTGCATTTTATCTATTTCATGCATAAGAAAAAAATCAGTAACTAAATATTCCAGAGATCTAAAGGAAAAATAGCCTTAATGGTAAAGATTTCATTATTTTATTAGATATGTTGTGATGAACTATTCTAGTGGAATATCAGAGAAATTTTTTCTTTTGGGAATTGTGGGAAGCTGCAGGATCCAGGAATTGGGTTAAAGATAAGTTTCAAAAACCCTAGCCATGGTGGACGAGTGTGTTCATAATATCCCTCAAGATCTAGAAGAAGAGATATTTGAGCAGTTGGAATCACAATTCGTCGACATCGGTCACAATATGAACCTCTTCATAGAGGATCTAGAAAGAAATATTGGACCATATAGATATGATGGAGGCTCTAACTCAGAGAACATATTGGAGGGGAAATTGGAAGATTAGGAAGACTCAGGAAAGGATTCACAAAAACAATCCTAGAAAGAGAAGTCGAGTTCAAGTGTCGTGAACCCTTAAAATTCCCTATTCAATATTGAAGCAAAATTGGACATATATCCATACCAAAGTGATATTTATGCATTAAAACTAAATCGTTGGTTGCAACAACTAGAATTTTATTTTAGCATTCACCATATTTATGAAGAGAAAAATATTTCATTGGCTAGATTGAATTTAGAGGGCCATTCTTTAACCTGGTGGGAAAGCCATACATAAAAACTTAGGTTGGAGGGTAATATGCCAGTAAGTAAGTGGGAAGACTTAGAAACCTTCATCAAGTCCCAATTATACCCTATTGAGCATGTAGAGGACCAATGGATTTGATGGAACTAATTTAGGAAGAGGCATGGGAAATGTGTATAGGAGTACACCACTGAGTTCAGAAACATGAGCATCATGTTGGGTATCTCTCCCAAGATCCCAATTGTACTCTTCAAGTATCTTGGGGGTGTTCATTGTCATATATGGAAGCATGCCAATCTCTTCAATCCAAGGAAAGTGGATGAGTTTTGTGTATAGACATGGTAACTAGAAAACATAGGCCAAAAGAAGGGGAACTAGGTGTTTCGAATTAGAAAGAGCACCAGGAAGATTCCAAGGAGGGGGAGAAGAAGTGTAATGGGGGGAAATAAAATAAGACAACCGCCACTACTCATCGGTGAAAAGATCCCAACAACATTTGTAATCATTACTACAATACCCCTAGGCCAAACCCCAACTATAAATATAATGTAATTGTACATAAGGTGAGGTGAGAATGATAAGGTGGGGCTAGAGTTCCTTTTTATATATGTATTTTGAGGCCAAAGTGCCTCTGTGGTTATTAGGATGGAGGGCCAAAAGCTAAAAGGCTAGTGAGACTATATTTTTAAAATGTAATCACACTCATTTTTTAATCAAAACACATCATAGTTGCAAACCAACCAGGTAAAAGAGTATGAGGGGATAAAATCCACTAGAATGGAAAATGGGGGCTAAGAGTCTAGGAAAGGGGATAAACTAAGGGGGATTAAGATAAAAAGTAATATTTTATTAATATTCCTAAAGTATAAAGTCTAAAGTATGGGATAATTCATTTTATCCTAAGTCTCTAAGGGGGCAATCTATCACCATGTGGTGGGTCCATGTGGG